>JADGJA010000317.1:0-23730 GCA_027596035.1 Thoreauomyces humboldtii
AGTTGGCGGGGAGGGCGACGGGAGACAGTCCCAGGAGGGCGGGATTCAACGGGGGGGCACGGTCGAAGCCAGCTCCGACGATACTTCCGAGCGTTCCTCCGAACTGGATCTGGGGGGGCAACTGAGCGAGAACGGTGTTGGACGTGTCGACCAGGGGCTTGATGAAGGGGAGGTTGGCGATGTTCAGGAAAGGAATCTTGATGACGGCCCCGAACACGTGCAGGACCGACTTGGTGAGAATCGCTCCCAGGATGGGTCCCAGGGAGTTCGTGGCGAATCGCTTGGTGAAGACGATGCCGAGGCACTTGGTGATCCAAGCGATCTCCACGTTGTTCTCGTCGTAGACGTCGATGGCAACGTGGTACGCAGCGGGGTTGAACAGGTCGCGCAAGTGGCCAAAGAACGCCTCGATGGTCTTGATGGGGTGTAGAAGGTCCGAGAGAAGGTCCGAGAACGACATCGGGAAAAGGATCGCAAGGATAAAGTTCTTGGTTCCCTTGACGGTTCCGCCGTTGTTCCTGTTGAGGATGTAGGCAGGGCCGTTCGTGGCGACTCGGAGGAGCGTAAGGGCATCGTTCTGGAGCTCGATGCTGACGGTGCCGACGGTGAGCGCGAAGTCGTAAGGGTTAGGCCACCAGAGCTCGGCTCCGAGGGGCAAGAGAGCGAGGCCTTCCTGCTGGATGGGGTTGACAAGGACGGGGAGATCGATGTTGAGCGGGAACCAGAAGGTAAGATCGGGGGCGGCCAACTGGATCTGGTCAAAGGTGGTGAAGATGACTCCATTGCTTCCGGTAATGGTGGCGTAACCAAGGATCGCAAGGTGCGAGTACGACTGCCACTCGAGGAGCTTGGGCAGAGCGTCGTACAGGGGCTCAATGACACCTGTCGTCTCGTCCGTGTCGGGAAGAATCTGGAGGTCGATCTCCATCGTGGTTGCGGTAAAGGCAATCTTGCTGACGGGGACATTAGCGACGATGTACGGGACACCTCCAACGGCGTACTTGACCATGGCATCCACGTGTGTGAACTTCAGGTTGATGGGCAAGTTGAGGGCAAGATCAGCACGGACGTGCGCGCTGAATCCGACCTGGGTCATGACCGCGGTGATGTCGTCGATGATGAGCGGGTCGGCGTTCATGTGGGCTTGGAGGGAGTCGACCATGCTCTCAATGTTGTAGCTCGCGATGTTGATCTTGGAGAGCAGCTTGAAAGGCTTCTCCTTGGTTCCGAAAAGGATGCCGCTAACGCCGACCGTTGACAGCTTGACTCCGCTGTAGGAGAAAGGCCTGTGGAAGGTCAAATCACCAAGGAACGGACCGAGAGCAGAGATGAGAGGAGCGAAGCGGATGAGCTGCAGGCCGACGTGACCAGAGAGCTTGCCGTCCTTGAGAAGGAAGTTGTCGATCTCGGGGTGAGCGAAGGGGATGACGGGGGTAGGCGATCCTGGGGAGGTGGCGGTGACACCGATGTTGGCTCCGACTCCACCGAGGAGGGTGGCGTAAGGAAGGTTGATGCCGAAGTTGCCGTTGTTGGGCGAGTGGCCTGCAAGGTCGATGCCAAGAGTGTCTGCGGCGGCAACGTCGATATCGATGGCATCCACACCCCAGCCGGCGGGCATGGTGAGGTTTCCGCTCGAGACCTCGGAGATCAGGTTGGTCACCAAGGGAACCACAATAGACTTGATCTCGGCAATGATACTGGTGATGTCGATGGAGATCGTGGCATCCGAGAACGTGTCAACGTAGTCTGATGCGGAAGCACCGAACTCCATCTTGGCAATGCCGACCATGGCGGCGGGACCTCCAGTGGCTCCAGTAATGATCTGGTTGACCATGCCAGCGATGATGGTAGCGATGGCGTCGTTGTCGTTGATAACAAGGGTGAGATCGACGGCAACGCTGATGATGCCGTTAGCGGTGGTGATGTGCACACCCTGGGGCAGGCTGATCGAAGTGAACCTGCAGGAAAAAGGAAAGAGATAAAGAAGCAAAAAGTCAGCCGGGCATGCAAAAGCTTCAACATGCTCAAGAACACGTACGGAGCGCCCATGAGGGAGATGTCGGTGGAGAAGTAGCCGATGTCGATGTCCACGTTGAGGGGCAGACCGCCGATTCCGATGGCGACGTCGGTGCTGATCTGGCCAGGGGTACCCAAGTCGATGATGGCCCTGCTGACCTGGATCATCTGCATGAGCTGAGCGACGGTGAGCTTGGAGAAATCGATGCCAACCAGGGATCCGACAAGGGTGAGGAGGCCAGTCGAGTTAGTTGAGGTGCTGCCGAAGATGGAGCTGGCGGCAACGCCAAGGAGGGCCTTGTCGAAGCAGGTGATGGCATCCGCCTGACTGACACCGAACGCGATCTGGCTGACCGTGATGTACTCGGTCATGGTGGTAGGAATGGTCAGAGCGTCCTTGAAGAACTTGGCAACCACAGCCTGGGCACCGGTAGGGAACGTCATGTCGGCAGCGATGTTCATGTTGTTCGCGCCAGCAGCCAGGTTGAGGCCGCTGACATCGACACCGACGACAGGAGTGACATCGATGCCTCCGGCAAGCGAGAAGTAGTTGAGACCACTGATCGTAACGGGGAACTTGCTGTTGAACCCAGCGGTGACTCCTGCGTGAACCTTGCGGCCGGGCTGGGTCTGAACAATGAAGTTGGACACGTGAAGACCGATAGCCTGGATGATAGCGAGAGGGTCGATGTTGAAGGATGCAGCCGTGTTTCCGACAATGCCCAAGAGCCTGCTGACGGGAAGGGGCAACACGACCTTCTGGAAGGTCTTGATGTTGCTGGTGGCCGAGGCACCGACCTGGACGCCAGTGAGGACGAGGTAGCCGGGGATGTTGGTCTGGTGGTGAACAAAAGCGCTGACGAGAGCGGCAATCTTCGTGGCCAGATCGTCGGAGTCGATGAACTTGACGCCGAGGCCGAGCTGAAGGGCAGCAGTGGTTGTTCCGTTGGTTCCAGCGGTGGTCTTGAGACCCTGAATCTGCGTGCCCATGAACGGCGTCGTGTCCAGGCCAAAGTTGACGGCCAGGAAAGGCACATTAAGGGTGAGGGGGAACTGAAGCTGGAGGCCGACAGCGAGGGAGGCGGCGATGCTCTGACCGGGCAGGAATTGGATGCCAGCCTGGTTGAGCGTGACCTTGACTTCGCCGAGCAGACTGTTGTTGAGATCAACCTCAATGCCCCCAGTAGGAGTTGAGGTGATGGTCAGAGCGGAGCTGCCTGCTGCTGCGGCCGCGTCGGATCCGCCGAGGAGAACCAGGAGGGCGGGCTGCAGAGTGATGGGAATGACCGACTGGCTGAGAGCAACAATCAGGTCCGCTGGGCCGGCGGAAGCACCGGCGGTCAGACCGCCGAGTTCGAGGGTTCCAGGGAACTGGTTGGTCTTGATGAAGGACATCATGTACTGTCCAAGCATGTTCTCGAGGTTGTCCGAGTCGTCGACCGTAATCACCGACATGAAGTCGACGGCGAAAGGGTTGGTCAAGGTGAAGTCGTTGATGACAACATCGGCGAGGGGAATGGAGTCCATGGCAACGGCCGAGGCATGCGCGTACGGAACGGTAGCCGTGAGGTGGAGAGGCGTTACAAGGCCGGGGATGGATGCACCAAGACCGAAGTTCAACAAGTTGTCGGGGGTGAAATCGACGATGAGCTTGGCGAGCTTCAGGGAAGACAGACCACCCTCTGAGAGGACCTCAGCGAGAACATTGCCGAGGTTGATGCGAGACGATCCGATGATGCCGTCGAGCGGGATAGACGCGGTAATGCCGGAGAAGGCAACGATCACATCCGTCTGGCTAGCACCGAAGGCAATCTGAGACAGACCAGCGGTGGAGTCAAGCTTGACGTTGTTGAAGTAGTTGGTGACGACCTTCTTGACAGCGGGAGGAGTCGTGGTGGGGTCCTCAACGCTCATGTCCACATTGGTGTTCAAGGCCAAGGTCACAAGGTGGTTGGCGTCGGGGTTGATGACAAGGGGCATGCCTACGCGAGCCAAAGGAGCGTTGTTGACGGAGGCCTCGGCGCCTACCCATCCTGCGTGAAGGTGGATATCGAATCCGATGTTGACGCTGGCAGATCCGTTGACGGCGATGATCTTGCCAGGGAGCATCTTGACTCCTGCGTCACCCGAGATGGCGAGGGTGCTGAGGAGAGAAGAGTGCGTGATGTCCAGAGGAACGCTAATGCCGAGGCCAGGGAGGAACGTGCCGAGCTGCACGGCGACGTTGACCTTGTCGAAAGCGGTGATGAGGTCAGTCATGCTGAAACCGAGTTGGACGTTGCTCACTGCAACGGCAGGACTGGTGGCGCCTCCGTTAAGAACGTAGTTCACCACAGTGTTGACGTCCTCCTTCAGAAAGTTCTGAGGGTCGACCTGGTTGAACGCGAGGGTGGTCTTCACGTCGAGATGGCTGAGCGTTCCGGTGGCTGGAGCAGCGATCTGGATCGGGAGTGACAGGTCCAGAAGACGGATGGCGTCGTTGTTGTTCATGGCAGGGAAGCCGAGGCTCGTGCCGAAGTGGCCGATGTCAAGGTTGAGACGGAAGGGCAGGGTGAGGTCAGCCTGGGCCGCAACGTCGAGCATGCCACCGGGGAGGGTAGCAAGGGTGATGTTGGTGGGCGCGACCTTGAGATCACTGGCAAGGCCACCGAGCTGGACGGGAATGGCAACGCCGGCCATCTTGGCAACCGCATCGAGGGCGAGCTTGGCATTGACCTTGTTGATGAACTGGTAGGTATCGGTAGCAGAGTAACCAAACTTGATTGAGTTCAGACCCGCGTGACCGTTAAGAGCAGGTCCGTTGAAAGCTCGGTTCGCAAGGGTCGCGATGTCAGTCTGAGTGGCATCCGTGTCAGTGAAGACAAGTCCGGCACCGAGGGTAATCACTCCAGGGGAAGTGATGTTGATAGCCTGGGGGATGACGATGGTAGCGAGAGGGTTGACATCGGCACTGGCGGCCTGCTGAGCGTTGACTCCGACGTTGGCGCCGAAGAATCCGATGTGGGCGGACAAAGGAATCGCAAGGTTCAGACCAACGCTGGCAACAACTTCGAGAGTCTTCTGCGGCAGAGTCTTGACGGTAACATCACCGTCAGCGAGAGCAGCGGAGCCCAAGGCACCGAGGTTCAGAGGAGCGTGGATGCCCATGCTGCCAAGAAGCGTGTCGAGGGAGAGCTCGACCGCAACCTTGCTGAGAATGGTGATGGTGTCGGCAGCCGAGTCACTGAAACCGAACTCTGGGCCAGCGATACCGGCAACCATGTCGAAGGCGTTCGTGCCGAGAGCGTTGTCGACCAGCCTGGCCACAGAGGTCTGGAGGGCGTCCGAGGTGCCGAAGGTCAACACCGGCGACAAGTCCAAGGTCTTGGTCTTAGGGCCGAGCGAGCTCAAGGTCAAGCGCGTGGGAAGCGAGATGGATCCGAGCATACTGTTGTCAAGCAAGAGGCCAGAGAAGAAGTACCCGGTGGTGAAGACAAGGGAGACGGGAAGCGGGAAGTCGAAGTTCATGTTGGCATGAGCCGTCATCTGCTGCGCGGGGGCCGTAGCGACGTCCAGGGCATTGACCTTCAAGTTCAAGTTGGAAGCGAGCTGGGTGACGCCGAGAGGGAACGTAACACCCATGTCCTGAGCAACCTTGCCGAGGTCCAGACGGATGTTGACCAAGTTGAAAGCGGTGATGAGGTCCGTGGCAGAGTCTCCGAGCTGGAAGCCATTAGCACCGGCGATGGCGTTCAGGTGGTTCGTTCCAAGAGCTTGCTGAACAATGCTGTTGACCTCGGACTGGGTGGCACCGTTGTCCGTGAACTCGATGTTGGCGGCAACTTGGACGTTCCTGTTGGCCGTCAGAGTGTTCATGATAATGCGGCTAGGAACATCGACGTTGGCGACGGGCTTGGCGGTGTTGGCCTGACCGTCGAGGTTAGCGCTGAGAGCAACGTGACCGATGTCAATGTCGACTGCGAACGGAACGGGGAGGTTAAAGTCCGCTCCGGCTTGAACAGCGAGCGTCTTGGCAGGAGCTGTAGACACCATGAGCGTGCCGAGGTTGCTGACCACGCCAGACAACTGAGGCAAGTTCATGGGGACCGCAATGCCAGCAGAAACGAGGAGGTTGCGAAGGGCCAGGGACACATCGATCTTGTTGACGATCGTGAGCTACGAAAAGAGGAATTAGAGATGAAGTTAAGTACTAGACTGTTCTGAAAGGCACTTACCCTGTCAGCTGGCGCGGCAGAGTTTCCGAGGTGAACCGTGTTGATTCCAGCCTTCGTGTTGAAGTTGCCAGAGTACACGAATCCATCAACGAGATCCCTGAGGGACTCTTCAGTGCCCATAACATCCGTGAACTGCAGAACGATATCCTGGGGGATGTTCAGGGTGCCACGTCCAGCAGCATAAGCGATGGACATGCCACCACCAACGTTCACGTCAGCGAGAGGGAAACCGTCCATGTTCGCGGACAGACCGGCGTATCCGAGGGTGAGTCCGACGGGGAAGGGGAGGTCAAAGTCGGCGGCGGCATTGGCGAGCATGGACTTCCCGGGAGCGGTGTGGAGCTTGACACTGTGGATGGTCGTGTGCAGAGCGTTGATGGTAGCTCCGACGTTGAAGGGAAGAGTGATGCCCAACACGCCCATGCCGCGCTCGAGATCGGCGGGAAGCTGGACCTTGCTCAAAGCGGTGATCAAGTCGGTAGCACTGGCACCGAGAGCAATCTGGTTGATGCCAATGGTCGTTCCGAGATGACGGCCTCCGATCAGATTGTTGACAAGGTCGTTAACAGTGTTCTGGGTGGCCTCCGTGTCGACGAACTTGAGCTCGGTGTTGAGGTTGAGCTGAGTCATGGCTCCGGTGCCGTCGATGACGATACCAGTGGGAAGCTCGAAGTCGAGCATGGGGTTCTGGTTGAGACCGACTCCAGCGCCCATGTAGCCCACGTTGGCTTGGATCTTCAGAGGCAGCTGGAGACCCATGTTAACGACAAGACCGAGGTTGTTTCCGGGACGAGTCTCGAGGTTGGCACCGCCGATGGCAGGGTGAACTCCGCCAAGGAGAGAGAAGATGTCGCTGGGACCGTCAAGCGCGATAATGGAATCGAGCTGGATGGCCAGGGCGACCTGGCTGAGAGCATTGATGGTGTCTCCGGCCGATGCTCCGAGGCCGAGGCCGCTGGCATCGATCGAGGTCTGCAAGCTGGAGCCTTCGAAGAAGTTGGCAACAAGGTGACCGACAGCGTCTTGGGCGGCCTCATCGTCCTCGAAGGGAATGTCCGTGTTCAAGGCGATGTTGCTGGTACCGGCAGAGGGAACGATCTTGATACCGGTAGGAAGCAAGAGACCAAGCAGAGGGTTCGAGTTGATGCCGACCTTGGAAGCCAGGTAACCGACGTTGAGAGTCAGCTGGAAAGGAAGCTTGAGACCAACGGCGGCGTTGACTCCAAGGGTCTTCTGGGGCAAAGTGTTGAGTCCGATAGTACCCTCGACAAGGCTGCCAGCCGAAGCGAGAAGGTCACTGGCCTTCATGGGAAGGTGAAGACCGATCATCGACTTGGCAGCGTCAATAAGCTTGTTGGTGTCAATGCCGTTGGTGATGGGACGCAAGTCCACGTTGAGCTGAGAAAAGAGGTCGTTGGTAACGCCGGGAGCAGTACCGAAGAACACGTCCTTGATGGAGAACTTCTTGGTGATGTGTCCAGCAAGGAAGTCAGTGACAGCCTCGGCAACGAGGTCAGGGATGGAGCCATCAGTCTGGTCGAACGCCATGACCATCCTGGGGTCGAAGAGCGCCTGACCACGCTTGATGATGAGGTCCCAGATCTGAACGATAACCAGGTCGATGTCGTTGATCGCAATCGTTACTTGAGCAAAGGGAACCGAGAACTCGATCGCCAAGGGGCTGTTGTACCCAATGGCCGCCGAAGCAGCGAGCACAGCTCCGGGGAGGGTCTCCAGGGACGCCGCCTGAGGGTTGATCGCGAGCTGGTTGACGATGTCTGCTCCAGGAAGGATGGCAGAGAGGTCGATCGGCGAGGTGTCGGGGTGAGCGATGGGGTTTAGGTCGTTGATAACCGACGGGGCGACCTGGATCTTGAGCGTCTGGAACTGGTTGATGATGGCCGGGCTAGCCGTTCCGCGGGTACCAGGGGGCGACAGGACAAGATTGGTGGCGCCAAACAGAGCGGTGATGGGAAGACCACCAACGAGCTCGTTCGCAAGCGTAGCAATCTCAGCAGCCATGCCGTTGGCACCGGTAGCGATGCCAGCTGCAAGGTTGAGGTTCAGACCACCAGGACCAAGGCTCAGCGTGAGTGGAGGAAGAGCGATGGTAGCCAGACGACCGTCTCCAAGAGTGAAATCGGCGTCGATGTTACCGAGAGCCACAGAGATGTTGACAGGGTTGATGAAGTCCGCGGCAAGCCCGAGGTTAATCGTGGTGGGCGTGACGACGGCGAGATCAACGGCAGTGGGCTTGACCATGCCGGGCTTCAGAAGCGTAGACGACAGAGTCTTACCCAACTTGCTGGCAAGCTGCTGGAACGAGGCGGTGCTGAGCTCAATGTTGAGCTGAGAGAACGTAACGAACGACGTGTTCGCAGTGGGACCGAACATGAGGTTGCTGATACCGATCGACGAAGGGATCGTTCCGTTGCTGAGGAACGAGGTAGCGAGGTGCTGAGCCTTGGCAGGAAGTGCGGGGTCACGGGAAATGACAGCCTGCGCATTCAAGGGCATAGGAACGCCAGACTGGAACTTGAGACCGACGGGCAAAGCCACGGATGCGGCAGGAACCTTCTCCACAGCCAGGTCCAGGGAAGCAAATCCAAGGTTGGCCTCGATGGCGGGAAGGGAAGCGGGCAGGACAATGCTGGCAGAACCGAGAGCAGAGAAACCGGGAGCGGTAGCAAGCTGAGCGATGGCCAGGGAGCGGATGGAGAAGGGAACCTCAGTGCCATTCTTCGTGATCGCGTCCAACAAGCAGGGAATGCAAAGAATCGGGGGCAAGGGCAACGCAATGGTCGAATCATTGAACAAGTTCTGCGACCAGGCGAAAGGAGCGGCACCAGCAGAGAAGAAAGAGACCTCCTTGAGGTTGATGCTCGAGTTGGACGGGACCGCAGCGAGAAGTGGGTTCAAAGCAGTCGCGAGCGCGGTGGCGGCGGGCACGGTGTTCACAGGGTGGAGAACGACCGTGGTCGCGATCTGCATGTCGGTATCGCTGGTTGTGATGGTAAGGGGGTACAAATCAATGCCAAGAGTACGCTGGTCGCCGCCGTAGATGGCAGCGGACACATTGTAGTTGATGTTGATAACCGGGGGGAGAGCGAGGAGACGGGGCAGACCGATCGTGGCGGGAACAACGATAGAGTCCGAAAGAACGTTGGCGGAGATCTTCGTGCTCGCGGCCAGCGTCGACACTCCCTGAAGGGTAAGCATCTGACGCAGATCTCCGAGGTGCAGGGCATCGCCAAACTCCTTCATGGGCAAGTAGATGGCCAAGGGGCTGGTGATAGACTGCACCCAGTCACAACGGTCAATGGTAACAGGTCCGACGAGCGCAACCGAAAGATCTGCGTAATCGCCGGTGACAAGGAGCTTCTGCATAGCGCTCTGGATCGCCTGAGCTACCTTCTCCTTGGTAATCGAAGGGTCGGAGAAGGTGATGTCCATGGTAAGGTCCAGTTTGTTGATGTCGTTGGGAACAAGCGCGAGCTCGCGGACGTTCGCCCTGAGCACCGTGCTGTTCTCGACCTCGATACCGAACGACAGACCTTGGATCTGGGAGATATCGATCTTGGTAGGGTTCTCGAGGAAGACCGTGGTTGCAACGGTGACACCGTTGTCGTTCATGACGACGTCAAGCGCTTGGATGTTGATCTCGGGGAAACCGATGTCTGGCATGATGCTGATGAGGTCCTTCTGTGCAAAGTGCTGCTTCATCTTGGCATTCATGTCCTGCGACTTGAGGTACGAAGGCAGCGAGGTGAGGAACGACTTCAGGTTGGACGAGGTGTGGTCGATCTGGCCAAGGTTGAAGTAAAGCGGAAGACCCTTGTACCAGGTGATGCCGAACATCTTGACGGGGAAGTTGGCACGCATCTGGAGCTCAACGTTGTTCAAACCGGCGGAGGAAGAGAACTGCTGTACAAGAGCGGCAGTGGTCGCAACATCACAGTCCTGAAGACCCAGGGAACCGTTCAGAGCAAGCAAGACACCCTTGTTCAGAGTAACGTCGAACGCCGGAACAGCCAGGTTGATGATGCCGTGAGACGTGTCGCCCTTCTTGTAGAGACGGATGTTGGACGCACCGATCTCGACAGTGATGGGGAGCCAGTGAGGAGCAGGGAGAGCAGCGCGGATGCTGAAGCCGAGCGAGGCAGCCTCGTAGCGAGAGATGCCCATTTGCTGGAGGTCGACCGTGGACAGACTCTGCTTGTTCAGCTCGTGCTGCACCATCTTGGGGATGACGACAAAGTAACCAATGGGGATGATAATGACGAGGAAGATGACCAGGAAGATCAAGAGGTGAAGCATGATGAACTGCCATCGACGGAATCGACCGCCGCAGTAACGAGGAACTCGGCGCTCCTTGTCAGAAAGGTTGGGCGTCTTGTAGTCGTACACTGGCTATAAATTTGTTCAGGATTAACAAAAACGTCGTGCCGAAGAGTATGGCATTCAGTGGCAGTGATCACATACCTTGTAGAATCCGAGCATTCGCTGGGCTGGGTTCAGCTTGGGCGACTTCTCGGAGTAGTTGTCGTCAGCAGCGCGGTGGAGAACCGATTCGGGATCGTCGAACTCATCATCGCGCTGCAAGTCGTGGCGGACCTGGCTGGCCGGGACGTCATGGGCGGCAGCGTAGGCAGAGACGGCCTGGTAGTTGCCTTCGTGGTGGCCCGCAAGGTCGTGGACCGGAGAAGCAAGATGGTCGGGCTCGTTGTAAGCCTCTTGCATCTCGGGGTTAGAGTGGGCCGAGTTGGGGGCGGCCGCGTAGGAAGTCATGTTAAGGAATGCGGTGTACAGTACGGAGGGAGAAGATCAACTTCTTTCACGTTCTAAAATGTGCGACGGTCTATCTATGTGTCGCTAGGCGGTAGAGACGGAAGGAGAGACCAGCCCTCGCTTCTTCAGGATGAAGGTCGTAAAAGGGTGTGCTTTCCTTTGAACTGGTGACGGGACGGACGGACACCAGGGGGAGGGAAGGCAGGAACGAGAGACGACGACGACGACGACGACGACGAAGGCACGAAACGGGGGGGGAGGCAAGTGAGGGGAGGCCGCACGCTAAGCCAAGTCTATATGGGATCGACTGCTGCCCGCTAGGTCAGGTGCCCTCTCTCTCTCGCTCTCAAAGATCTTTTCGAACGGGGCAAGGAACCGCTAACCTTACCGACACACCAGCTTACAGGTACACTAACGCGAAGAAGTCCTCAAAAGGCGGTCTCTGTCTCTCCGTCAGGCCAAATTTTAGCGTTACCAAAGGTACCGAAGGGGCGAACACGGCGCTGTCTGAAAAAAAATAGACGAAAAGGAAACTGGCACGGAGTGGTGGTGTGTGCACTGTGCAGAGAGCGGGAGTGTGGCATGGCGCCAACCCCCGAGGAGGCGTTGGGCGCCAACCCCCACTTCACCTCTTCCTCTTTCGGGAACCCTCCTCCCTCGAGTCCCTTCCTCCCTCCCTCGTGTGAGCGAAGAGAGTCTGCGGAGCAGCGGCATGGCCAAAAATAAAATGATTTTCCTAAAAAAAAACCAAGAGGAGGGTCCAAGCCTGTGATGACGTTGGGGCCGCAAACCCGAAGCCGCATTTGGGAAATTTGGAGGTGCGGGAGGTGCGGGACAGCGCTGTCGAGCGGCACCAAGCCATTTGTGCAGACCCCGCACGATTTCTGTGCATGGCCTGTGTTCTCATCACATGTGTTGACCCATGTGTGTCCTCATCACAGGAGGGTACTGTACACAGTATCTACTGTAGTCTGGTACCTCATCTCGCCCTCCCCCTCCCGGCTATTTCTTGTTGTCCGCCCCGCCTCTCACTCGGTCGGATCGGATGAACGTTGTCGAAATGGAAGCAACGAGGAAAAATCTCGTCAAAATGCTTACAGCAAGACATCTGCGACGCTCGAGATCAGCTATCGCGGAAATCCGGTTCTCTGGTCACCTGGGCTGGGATCATACAAGGCAATGGCAAGCTCGTACGACAAGGTGGCTTTAGCTACCTACAATTGAATGTGCTCCTCGACCTACCTCAGTCGACACCGGGAAGTCAAAAGAACCAAGGGCTTTCCGAAGGTCGCCGCACCCTAAAGTGCTTTTCCCGTCTGAGCTTGGAGAGACTCGAGCTAGGCATAGTTACCTCGCTTCGCTTCAGCGCAGACGACCAGTTCAAATGGGGATTTGAACAATAGATGGTACAAATGTGATATTACGAGAGCCCTCGGAGCTCAAAATCAGACGTCTACATGCCAAAGGGCATGGTAAAAAAAAATTAATAGTTGTTTCTTCGAAGGAAGATTGGGCCAAAAAGATTGTCAACAAGAGGGCAGGAGGGTTCAAAACGACGGACGGGTACGGTCGGTCAGAGCGGCAAAGCTCGTTCCTGCTCGGAGACTGATTGAGCGAGGTTACTGGTGCTTCGAGACCGTGAGCCGGCGATGCGGGAAGAGAAGGAGGGTGTGGAGCTGTTTCCTTTCAGCATGGAACCTTGATCAGCGAGATCCGAGGAAGGAGGGTCGACGAGACCCTCGCTGGAGAGGTTGCTCAGACTTCGGAGAGTGTGCATCATGAAGCCGCCCACGCTCTTGCGCTTTTCGTGGGGCCTTCGCATGAGAGGCGTACCCTGCACGCTGGATGATAGCTCTGGTTTCGGTTCCGGATGGTATTCAGATTCATGTGGTAGTGACTCTACGGGTTCGGGATCTCGAGTTTGTCGGACCGAGGGGCTCAGCAGCCCTGAGAGAATGGGAAGCGCTTCGGCCACGGGACGAGCGGGAACGGGTAGTTTGCTTTGCCGTCGGAGCATGTTACCGATGCTCATGCGACGCCGGATGTTTTCGGCACCATGTGAGCTCGAGGTCGTGAGGTCGACAGCCGAAGCGCCGGTCGGACGCACGGTCGGAAGTGGTGGTTCGTTGTTACTTTGCGAGCTACTGTTGCGCCAGGAAAGGTCCTGCATAGAATTCCACAGCGAGTTTCGACGGATCAAGGTTTTCTTCTGCTGAGGAAGGCCCCCGGTTGGCGTTCGAGGTAAGCCGATGGCGTTGTGTTCTGAGGGGCTCGTGAGAACCTGAGCATCGTTCTTGTTGCTGCCCACGTCGCTAACCAGGTCGTCGAGCGTCATCTCAGTGTCTACAGGTGCGCCACTGCCGTCGAGCGGGGCAGCGTCATGTTCATGGGCGCTCGGAAGGTCGGTTTCCGGGCCATCCAAGCCGTCCCTATCCATGATACCAAATTGCTCGTGCAGAGGAAGTGACCTGTGTGTGCGTTCGAGTAGCAGAGAAAGGCCCGTAACCCACTGTTCATGGTCCATCCAGTTCGTAGGGACAATGCGGACTTCTCGATGTGGGGTTTGAACTACAATAGCATGTTCTGGTCCCGGAGGATAATTTCGGTACTGTCTGTCGGCATCTTTCCATTTTAGGGAAACAATAAAGACTGAAACAGGTATAAGAAGACATCCAGAACGCACGAGCAAGGCATATGGCTTACCGGTCTTGGTTTGCATGTTCTTCTTGCCCTGACTGGGCGGCTTGGATGCCCAGTTCAGTGCACGAGAGTACGGATTGACCCAAAAGTAGCGCAATTGTGGATTTCGGTTGTGCCTATTGAACTTCTGGAACTACAAAGGATGTGAGTCACTGGAGTTGCCGCAAAACGCAACCTGAGACAGAGGCGCTTACCCAGCTTCCAACCATGGTATGGGTGAGACTTTGAATACCCTTGTCGCTTTTTTCATCGCGACTTCGTGTAGATCCCTCGCTTAGCATCGCGCTGCTTCCAAGGCTCCGGATACTTGCCAAGCTTTTCGCACTCTGAAGGAGATTCGGAAGCGAGTCGCCGGGGTTCGGACGCCCGATCGCATGCCGCTTGTTCCTCCGAGCCTGAGTTCCACGACGTCGCGGGGGACTATTGAGACTGCTTCTACTTGATCCCCCGTTACCACCGAGCCTACGTTGGGCAACGCTGGAGACCATCGAGTGGTTGTCGTCTTCCTCGACGGGCCGTGGCTTCGCGTTCGGATCAAATGGTACTAGCTTTCCGCTGTTCTCGTGATTCTCTGCTTCCTCGCCGTGCCCGTCATGTTCCTTGTCGGAAAGCGGTTCTGGCATCGGCAAAGACGGTGGCATAACAGTGCTTGTAGATCCGAAAAGTTGCGCGTCGGCGGGAAAGTACCCCTCATGTGCTGTCGAGCCAGATTCATCATTAGGCCCGGATGGGATAGGGGTCATGGCGATACTACCGGCTGCCCGCTCGCGACCATCTGGAAGGCTATCGGAGGCCCGAGAAGGCAGTTCTATAGAACGCTGGTTTGGACGCAACGAAAGAGGCCCTTGCGACGGTGGCATTGGCCAAGGAAGAGGCCCAGAGCTCGGGGACATATAGGTAGTTCCCCAAGCATTTAGTGTCCTGCGTCGATCCGACATAGGGTATTTGATCTGCACCGATGGTTGAGCGATGCGGCTCGGGACAGATACGGCTCGTTCATGCTTATTAGTGACAAGCTTGCGATCAGGTGTTACGGGATTGGAGACCACCCGCCCAGTAGCAGATGGTCTTGAGGACTCCTCTGAAGTGCCATCGATCATAGAAGTTCCACTATCGACCAAGGTCGATTCGCTGGTGAGTGATCCGGCGTTCGCTTGCGCTCGCTGCTTGATCGTAAGGACAGAAGGTTCCGAGCTAGCTTGGACAACTTCAGGTTCCTCAGTCACTCGCGAGATGTCCTCAACGCTCAACGTTTGCGTGCTGTTATCAACGCAAAGAACAAGATCAACTCCCCTCTCATATGTAGCCTCCACCTGCATCATCACGCCGCCGGTGGTAGTAACAAAGCTCTTTCCCATTGCGGCGAGCAAGGGCCCCGACGCTGAAGGGCGAGAAGCAGGAATATGAACCTGACTTGCGCGCCGCCTCGATCGCGCCGAGTCGATGCCTGGATCCAATGAACTTGACTGAGCTGGTGGAAAATCTGGCTCGACGGCCCGCGCCACGATCTTCTCGAAGTCGGCTTCGATTTTGTTGCCTCCTCTCAGATCTGAAACGATGGTTTCGATCGTGTTTGACTCCGCGTCTTTCGTACATGGTTTGATGCTGGCAGCTTCGAGAGCCAGGGGGGATATCAATTCAATGTCTTTTGAGTCGTCGGGAGCCTCCGGGACGATGCGAAGGCCTGCATCCAGGGCGGCGGCTTTAAATTCGTTCTGCAAGTTCCGTGCCACTTTCCGTGGCGTATCTACGGTGGAAACCGGTAATATGCTTGCCGTGAACAATGCGGGCGTGATCACGCTTTCAACGAAAACCGTTCCACCACTAGCATCCTCGCCGTCTTCGGTTGTACGTATCTTCGTGAAAGTAGCGACGCCACCGTTCGGTGTGACTGTTACAGTTTCTGGAGGCGTCGCAGTTCCGTATTCCTGGAGAGTCTCGATCGTCTCCTGCGCTTCTGCAAGAAGATGGGCTAGCTGGCCACGCTGTTGTTCAGATTCCCTCAAATCATCTTCAAGTATGCTGATCTGCTCATGGGCGTGGGTGAGAGAAGACGAAAGGGATTCCAAGAAGTAGGTCTGCTTTGTGGGCGATCGCTGCGGACTGGCAGGTAAAGATGATGGCGTCGGGGATTCCGGTCGGATCGGCTGTTCGTGCTGCAAAGCTTCCGGCCGTTTTCCAACTGAGTCGTCGCTACTGGTGGAAGCTCGCTGATCGGCGAGTGTAGTTTCTGATCCAACCTGCATCAGATGCAGATTTTGTGTCTCTAACGTGGACATCATGTCTCGATGACGAACCAGGTCGGCTTCCAAACGCGCCCTTGCGTGATCAAACTCCTCCGATTGATGCTTGCTGACGTTCTTCAGATCATCCATCTCGTCGACCGTCTGCCGGTAGACGCTATCCAGCTGGCGCAGCTTCTGCATCAGTTGAGCGCATTCGGCGTCACTTTTGGTTGCATGTTCCAGTAGCTGCTGATTCTGTAGCTCCAAATCCCAGATCTTCTCCTCTTGCTTACCTACACATGAGATCTTAGCTGATTTGGCCGATAAAACTCTGTAGATGCCTCAACCAAACCCACCGGCAACGTAGGAATGCTTCTGGTTTTGCTTCCGCATACCGTCGAGTTCGGTTTCGAGCGCGCTGATCCGCTCGTGCAAGTCTCGTTTCTGATCGTTCGATATTCCGAGGTCCTGATGCAGCGCTCGGACTTGGTGGATGAGGTGATTGTCGATGTCCGTGGCCAAGTCCGGGTCCACGAACTTGATGTTAGTTCTGGTCGCGATCTTCCGTGGCGACTGTGGTTTCAAGAAACCTTTCTTGGAAAGTCGGCGTTGCGGCTTGGATAACTGAGGATGGCAACGAGCTCAGCACATCCGAGTTCGGTGCATGTCCACGTCCAACATTGGCATACCTCCGCAACGGCGCTGGGTCGAGGTTTGGCGCCGGATATGGCCTGCATTGCAGACGGCGTGCTAGCATTGTCGAGCGAGTCGGAGTCACTGCCAGTCGTGATTCCCTCGCGCTGGCCGGACCGGGACTATGATATGACCGCATGAAACCCAGGATCCTACAACGCATTACACATCGCATCCAGGCCTACCTTCCCATGCCCCTTTCGAGTCGTCTGGCCAACATATGTCGTGGCATTCTGCTGACTCTCGGTTGCAGCCGAACGCATCTTCGAGTCAACATTCTCCACGTGTTGCCCTTGAATGTGGGTACCGTGGCGAGCTAAAGGATGCCCACGATGCATCGATTCCGCCGCGTCCTCGTCTTCCATGTTATCTCAACCAGATCGACGTTTGTCCGCACGGCTCCTCCCGGCAGGCTCTTGTATATATATGAGCAACTGCCAAAGTGTTCCCGATGATTCCGGACGGGGAGCGATGCGACACGATGGTTGATGACGAACGAAGTGCCGCAGCGATGACCTGAATCAACTGTACTGTAGCTTCAGGGATCCGACGAGCAGCCTGGTGGCGGAATACCGGGTACACTCCGTCACAACACGGAGAGTATCGATGATGTGAGAGGTGGGAAGAGAAAGGGTTAGCGCTCTGTCCAAAATGAGAAGAGGCAAGCTCCATTTTTTTCTCTGAAAAGGGGAACGCAAGCAAACAAAAACGAGGAGTTCCAGGGAACGCGCGTACTCGTCGCGTCCCGCGTTCGGACTATACCGGTACCCGGCGTCCCAGTCATACATTCACGCGCCTTACCATGCGGTCGGCCTTCTGGTACCATACAACCGAGGCCGCGGGATGGCCCGACGAAACTTGGCCCCTCGAAAAACGCGACTTTCGTCAACTTTGAAACCCCTAATCATGCCTAATGGCGATCTTCTTTATGTGAACTTAACAAACCTTCCTTACTCAATTCCACGGACGCTAAGGCATCGCCAGCGTCCAAAACGTTTCCAGGATCATCCCGCAGTCAAGCTGCGATGCGGGAACATCGATGAGCGTTCCAGGAGCTCCGCTTACGCACATGGAAAACATGTCTGCCATCTGACAAGTAGAGTATCGCAGGGGATTTGTATCGTTGTCGTCGCAAGCACGACCCGCTGCAGTGGATAGAAGAGCGAGTGTATTAGCTTTTGTCAAACGAAACTGGCCAAGATGGGATCTTACATATTTCGAAGACCTGCTGAACCGCGAGATCCGAAGCCAAGTCGCCGGTGCAGGGCTGCAATGTGTAGAAGGCTGTGCCAAGGGACAAATCGCGATTAACTTCCTTAAAGAATCACTTCTTAGGATGTCGAACGAATTACCATCATCTCCAGCCGTTAGCACTGTCCGCTCATCTGAATCATGTAAAAGCTACTGGTAGCATCAATTGCATCCCCAACCGCTTGAGATTTTACGAAGTTCCAGGTCCCCAAGGTGGCAGTTGTTGGAGTTACAGTTCTAAAATGATTTGCTATCACGTAAGAGAGGATTCGGTTCGTCGCGCGTAGATAACACACTCACAGGCGACCGGCCGGACTAATGACGAGTTTTTCTGCGAAATCGTCGCTGACGATCTGGAAGGCGATGTTGGCGGCTGTAGGAGGGCAATTGGCGGACGGCGGGGAGATGGCCGGAACGGTCGCGCCCGGATCACTAGGAAAGACAACGGGGGCCACCTGAGGGGGGTTCAGCGCGGCAAAATCGTAGGTGTTTGGAGGCACCATGTTGGGAATGTCCCAGCGAAAGGCGAGCAAGTCATCCACGGGGTCGCCGATCAAAGTCATCAGAGTCACCGAGGTGAGCACGGGAGCAACTGAGGGCACCTGGTCGTCAGCGACATACTGGAAGCAAAGCTCGGCAGCGTCTTGACCAGCCTGGTTGCGCAAGTTTATGTCAAAAGTCTGCTTGCCGAGGATCCCGGAAGTGTTGAGGTAATCCTCCTCGATGTAGCTGCCGATGTCGTCAGCATATGTGTAACTACGAGAAAAGATGCGAATGGTGTCGTCTGGGTCCGTGTTAATCGTCATAAGAATGCGGGCTGACACTTGAACACGGTCCACGAGGTTGAGCGCTATGCACAGCGATGAATCCACACTGTTTGCGGCCATACGGCCACCTGCGCGAAAGGAGTCGGTGACGGGATCATACGCCCAGCCATTGGCGGCCGCCGTATTGATATTGTAGACCACGCTCCATGCGCTAGAATTGCCGAAGGAAAGGGTATCGAGAACTCCAGCCGGCCGATAGGGGTTGGCGCTGAGACCAGCAACCGCTTCTTGAAGTACGTGCGTCTGACGTTCGAAGCATCCAGACCTTCCACGCGAATGTTGTGCACACCTGGCACGGGAGTTGGAAAACGAAGGTACCATTGGCTAGAGTCCGCCGTAACGCCCGGAATCGGCTTATCGTCATCAAAAACACGAACTTGCAAGACGTCTCCGGGTCTCAGAACTAAAGTTTCTACTGTGAGTCGGATACTTAGCATTGCATAAGAAGACAATGCTGACATGTTACTTACCATCGTTTCCCGGCCAGATACTCGGTGGTTCGCCATTTAGTACGTAAACATTTGGGTGCCACTTATCGAACTGACCCTTTGCCGGAATCCAGATTGTGGAGTCCTTCTCACTTTGAAACCACAGCCGATCTCCGACAGGTACCTCGGCCGTCGCCGCAAACGTAGGTGTGATTCCGTGTCCTTGAAGAAGCTCGCCGTCACGACTTCCAGAAAGCACGAATTGCTGCCATCCAATCTGCATGTCCATGCCATCAGGTAGTTGGGGGAAAAGCTTGCTAGCCCGAGTCATGCGTTCGAACTGCGACTGGAAGACTGTCGTGGCCCCTGCTCCAGCCGTTGCCTCTGGATTACCGACAAACTTCATATGAGAAGCGGTCATGCAATCAACCGCGAAATAACTCTCACCGTTCCCGATGATGGTCGCGCCGGCCTCCCGCATCTCCGCGGCAAAAACTTCGCATGCCGAAAAACAGCTTCCGTCGATCTTGATGATTGGGTTTTGTTGAATAAACGAATCTGATCCCACATCCTCCTCAACAGAGTAAAACGGGATAGGGCTCGTATAACGAGCCCCGGCGACGACATTCTGCAGAGTCTGCCCTTTCGCTTGAACCTCTCTGCAGGGAAGTAATAAGTCTTCATTACTATCGCAAACCGGCCACGCGATACTGGTAAAATAGACTGGCGTTCAGCTTTAAGCCTTCGCAGGGGCAGGCCGGAGTACTGCTATGCGAATTCCAATGCCATCGTTAACCTCGCTAAGCTGTACGAGATAAGGCAGACCCTCAGAAGAAAACCCGCTGCAGGACTGCCGCCGCTCCTCCTCGCTGCTACTGATGATCGCTGTCGCCGCATTCAAAGCAACGCACGGTTGAATCAACAAGACCATAGCCCGCAGCCTAACAACGGCGTCGCCTGCACCGATGTGCCTAGGAAGCTTGAGTCATGGTCCAACTCTCGAGAAGGGTCGAAACATCCTGCCAGCTCCTTGTCGCAACCAACATCTGGTACCGTGTCTGGTCCACCCGAATGTGATCAGAGAATAGAAGGTCGGCGATGCTGGCGTTGGCAGCGTGCAGAGGAGTCTTGGAAAGCTCCAACAACAGGTCGAAGGTCATCTTGTCCCGACGAACGGCCGCCTCCCGGAAGGCCGCGCCGTCGTGGTAGGCCGGATCGGCTCCAGCGAGGATGATGAACTCGACGGCGTCGGGGTTGAAGCTTCTGGCGGCGCCGCAGAGGGCTTCCTGCAACCCCGGAATAGGACGACCCAAGTCTTTCTGAGCGGCAAGAAGGATTTGAACCGAGTCTGCGGACATGGGATCGCAGTTCGGTCGATCGGCGACTTCCCGCAACGCTCGACCATCCTCAACCGTGGGGTCGGCGCCATGTTCGAGCAATAGCGACACGACGGACGCCATATCTTCGCTGTACGAGTGAACGGCACGAATGAGAGCTTTGCTGTTTCCGGCACCAGCATCGCATCCAGCGTCCAGGAGCAGCTTCATGGACTTGATCGAACCTGCTGCGGAAGCAACGGCAAGTGCCTCGCAATCGTCGTGGAGGACGTTGGCACCGCGGCTGATGAACTCGGACACGAGGTCAGTGCGATCCTGGCTCGAGCACACGGCCAGCAGAGCAGAATTGAGATCCAGATGCATCCGGTCGAGGAGGAGGCGCGCATCCTCGAGGTTGTCCATTTTGCAGGCCCTCGAGATAGCCTCGACAGTGGGTTGTACCCCGAAATCCAAAAGTTTCTCGATGGCGATTTTGTTTTCAATCATCAGGCCGAAGAGAAGGACCTGACCGTTGTTGGCGTTGGGATCTGCGCCGTGCGCCAGGAGAAGACTGATGCAGTCGGAGAATCCTGAGTCTGCTGCCGCCATCAAGGGACGCCCATCGTCGAAGTTCGGGTCAACGCCAGCGTCCAAGGCTAGCTTCATCACCACTTCGGATCCGTCCTCTGCAGCCCGAGAAAGCACCAGTTGGGCTTGCTTTGTGTGTTTGGTGAAGGGGAGAAGGAATTTGACGTAGTCGACATCGTCGCCGCGCGTACCCAGCAACAAGGCCTCTGTCAGATCCATCGCAACCAGCAACAAGGCCTCTGTCAGATCCAGCTCCCGGGCGAGGTGATGCTCACGCAGAAACGATATGATCGCGGAGCCCACATCAAACTTGTTGTTGACACTTGCCACGACAGGAAAGGTGCCCTCGCAGTCCTCCTCGCGGGACCCGAACCCGAAGTCGTTGACCAGCATCGTGACGGCGTCCAACCGACCACGCCTCGCAGCGACTGTGAGCGGCGACTCTCTTTTGCGAAGGGGCTCGCCCTCGGCGTCGTAGTCATCGACGTATTCATACTCCCGATCGTGCAAGAGGTGCTTCACTTGAGCTGTGAGGATCTGACGTTGGGAGAGGGAGTTTCTGACGTCGTGACTGAGAAAGATCAACTTCTTTGCAGTCTGCCAATCGACAAACTCGAAGATCAGAGGCCACAGGTACAGAGGAACAACGGGAGGCGATGGCAAGGGGGCCTGATGGTTGCAGTTGTTGATGCTTTCCATGGTGTATTGCCGCGAAGACGGTCTGTATGGAAAGAGCTTTTCGTGTAATGGGCGAATACGAGCGGGAAGAAAGGAAAAAAACAGGGGAACCACGAACGCGTCACTGATTCCCCTCCAGAGACTCCAGAGACGAGATGGGTTCCATCTTCGACAGCACCCAATCCAGTGGTCAAGCCTTCAGGCCAACCTGGCCAAGAGGTGCAAAGCAATTTGATGTAGATGCAAGTATAAAGGGAATACAGAAATACTCATATACATGTACACTGTACGCAGGTTCTCAACCATAGTTCAATCGCGGCGGGCCTACCCTACTCAGACCGAAAATCCCCATCCGAGCTGCTTGTTGGGAGCCCCCTCCTTCCTCTCTCCGAACTGAGTGTCCCACTTCCTCAGCTCGATCAGGGTCTGCATCTCGTCCGTCAGACTCGGCGAGACCTGCTTCATCGCTGCCTCAAAGTGACTCGGCAGGAGCGGGGGCAGCGACGGGATGAATTCCACGGTCGGAGCGTCGGTCGAAGTCTCCTAGTCCGATGGCCGCTTCCGCCGGTTTCGGCCTCCGCTCACCTTCGGAGTCGCCGCATCGACATCTCCTTCGTCGCGACATGGAGTAGCGGTCTCGGCAGCGACTTCGGCCACCTGTGCGGCGTCTTCGTCCGATTTGAGAGAGTCGCTGCTGGTAGGTTCGGTGGGCTTGTCCTCGGAGCCGCCTCGGCTGACGAGGGTCTCGAGGCCGGCGTCTCCACCGACTACGTCGCGGATGCGTGCGAGAGCGGCGGCCACGCACAGGTTCTTGAGGTCGCTTCCAGAATACTTGTCCGTCCGTTTGGCCCACTCAGCGAGGTCCAAAGTGGGGTCGAGAGTCTCGTCCCGCAGATGTACCGCCAAAATCTCTTGTCGCTGTTCGAGTTTCGACTGATCAAAAACATATGTTGTCAGGTACTAACGTACAATATCTGCAGTCCAACATTCGAACGATCCCGGGCGGATGTGCGACAGGGAAAGGAAAGAGGAAAGACAGAGGAAAGACGGAGAAGCAGGGCGTTCCTGTCGAGCCCCGAACCTGCTGATTTCTCTGATCGGGTTCAACCGCTTCCCATGATGCCGGTACCGTCGGTACGAGAGGTATACCGTGGGTAGATGCATGGGTTTGTGAATCCGAGACGGAGGACATTGGTTCCCAGCCGAAGGTTCGTCTACTGTACTCTAGACATTCCGTCTGTCTAGAGTCCAACGTTCGAACGATTGAACCGAACGATTTTTCTTTGAAAAGGGGAAACCTGCAAGCAAACAAAAACGGCGAGGATTCCAGGGAACGCGCGTGCTCGTCGCGTCCCGCGTTCGGACCATCTGATACTCTCTCTGTGTGGGCAAGCGGAGCGAATGAACCTGATCGGCATGAACTTCAAACGCAGTCGGAGCAGCAGCGAGAACTGAGAATAGCAACCATAGCTCACGGTCTCCCTTCGTCGTGCTTCCTCCCAGCGGGTGGAGTTGGGACTTGAGAGGCATCATCGATCTCGGGAACAACTTACATTTGAGAGCGGAAGGGTCCTTTTTCCTTGTCCCTTGTTGATTTATCCCAAAGAGGGCGGAAATGAAAGATTACGTGATCCTGGATGGTTGATGCTTTTGTTTTTGTCCTCTCGCACTTCGTATCTCGCACACTTGTACTCCTTTTTCTGCACACTCTACAGACTCGATATACCTTCCACACTTGCACGGACAGACGCACGGCCACAGCCATCCTCCCATCCGACGCTTCCTCCTCGCTGTTCAAAGCCATTCCCTTCTCGCTGCGACCAGTCTTCTGAACCCATGTTACGCTTCGAAGGTCACAACTTCTTCAGGCAACGACTGCTTCTGGCAACAGTCAGCAACCGGCCAGTGCGGATAGACAAGATCCGCGCAGACGATGAGGACAGTCCCGGTCTCTCCGGTACGCATCCTCGTTGGAAGATCCCATCCGCTTAGCCCCAGCCCCGTTC
>JADGJA010000318.1:0-23594 GCA_027596035.1 Thoreauomyces humboldtii
GACGATGGAGGTACAGTCTGGACTCTGGAGACGGCACTTGTGAGGCTGAAGTGACTCATGTCCGTGTCGACAGCAACGCTGCGTCAGAAGGTCTGGCAGTGACAGCTGTGACACTCGCTCACAGAGAGCATCTGGCCAACCTCCACACTCTTCCACCCATCGCTCTGCTCCATCCTTTCACATTCCCACTTCTTATTCCGTCAACTCTCTCTCTCTCTTCCTAGCTGTTGCATCCCAGTGCGGTACAGGGTTCCATCAAAGTATCAGCTGAACTAGTTTCTCCCAGCGTCGTTCTGCTTTCTCGCTTGCGCGACCGTTTGCTTCTCCGTCCTCCTTGGGTGTCATCTGGGGCAATACGAGGACATAGCTCGTGTCGGGCCCTTACTATTCATGATGCTGGCAAAGTGTTCAAGATGGGCAGCCTGGGTTGCGGTGGCTCTGCTGACTTCACAGCTCGTATCGGTCGTCAATGCCGAAGTTGGAGAGATCTACTCCTCGCCCCTTGCCAACGGGCCGCAGGCCATCTATTATTTCGGTCAGACAAAGGTATCACAAGCCGTCACTCGGTTCTCATCGTCAATCTGGGTATCGGGACTGAATGCGGTGAACAGAATGTCTTGCTCTGGGAAAGCGTGTCCAAGTTGGTTTGGCACTCCAAGGATGAGGGTCGCTCTTGGACTGCAGTGAAGGAATTCCCGGAAGGTGTTGCGACCAGGCTCATTCAGCATCCCTTTGCCAGAGAGTCCACGGTATGTCCGAGTGTGGCTTTCGTGTTCGGCTTTCGGGCTAATCCATGCGGCTCTTCGCTCGTAGGCCGTCATCCTGACTTCCGGAACAAATCATTGGATCACAAAAGATGCTGGCGCGACGTGGAAGTCGTTCACCACAGCCTTACCTCCGGCGTTGAAGTCGCCGGCGCCTTTATCCTTTAATGCACGGAAGACGGGCTATGTCCTGTTTACCGGCGAAAAGTGCAGTTCAACTGGATGGTTGTGCCACATGGAGGTACCATACCGCTATGACGCGCGCATCTTCCGAAGATACGCCCAGACTGACACTGGGTGCATCCAGACGTTTTACACCAAGGACTCCTTTGATCACACCGAACCTTTGCTCCCTTATACTTTCGACTGTCTGTGGGCCAGTGGATCCGCTGGCTTCAAAACCGACTCTGACGACACTATCCTATGCTCGCAATGGCCCGAAGATCTGCAAAAGGATGGGGCTACCGACGTCAGTTCTCTTCGGCTCGTCAAAAGCAACGAATACTTTCCGTCGGGAAAAGGCGACATCATCTTGTTGGGCGGCGGAATCGCGGGTCTAGGCGTAGTGGAAAGATTCATGTTTGCAGCTGTGGTACGACGTCGTGGTGGTGCTTTCCTCAAACACAGGAGCTGATTGCTTCGGTCTGGCTCCTAGATGTCACCCGACCCTGGCCATGGGATGTCCTTTTTCGTGTCGACAGATGGGAAGACTTTCAAGCGTGCCAAGTTCCCCTTTCACACATCCGCAAAGAAAGAGGTTGGTAGCTGAAAATTTCCTGCTGCGAGGCATTTGCTGACTGTTTGACTAATGCAGGGTGCGTACACAGTTTTGGAGTCCTCTGACTCTTCCTTGGCGGTCGACGTGTCTACCAAGGGCCAGTCGGGAAATGTTGCTCCGTACGGCACACTTTACTTTTCTGACACGGATGGTCTGCAGTACGTGGAGGCCGCAAATCTTGAGCACACAAACAGGGGCCCTTCGGGACGAATTGATTTTGAAAGGATTCAAGCGTCGATGTACGAAGGCATTTATCTTGCAAACATCGTACAAAACTGGGAGGACGTGGACTCAGGGAGCGAGAAGAGACTTGTTACCAAGATGTCTTTTGGCGGACAATGGTCTCTGCTCCGACCTCCAGCAAGGGATGCGACAAACGCTGACTGGCCTTGCACTCCGGCCGCGATCGGCTCGGCGGTAGAAACAAAATGCTCGTTGCACCTACATTCCGTTACCGAGCCACACAATATCGGACGCATCTTCTCTACGACCGGCGCACCTGGTTTCCTGCTTGGCGTTGGTTCCGTGGGAGCCTATCTGCGTCCTTACACGGAATGCGATACTTTCCTGTCAACCGACGGTGGGCGGACCTGGTCTGCGGCAGCAAAGGGACCGCACAAATACGAGAGCTTGGACTCCGGTTCTGTACTCGTGCTGGTTCCAGACAACGGCCTGACCGACCACATCTTGTATTCCCTGGATCATGGCAAAACACCATTTTTGAAACGGGAAGTCCAGCTCGGTGACAAGAAACGGTGGATTGCTCGTGCCACGATCCTGGACCCTGATTCTACATCCACGAAAATGCTACTAGCGGTCGAGGACTCCGCCAACTCAAACTTCATTGTACAGCTCGACTTCCAAAATGCGGCACCTCGCGCCTGCGAACACGACCCTAACAATCCTGTCCCAAATAAAGACTTCGAGTTTTGGAGTCCCGAGGACGATAAGGGCAATCCAGCATGTTATCTGGGAAAAAACGCTAAATTCTTACGCCGCAAGGCCGAAGCACTTTGCTCTGCAAACCTCAAAAAGCTACCTGCCCCTGTGGTCATCGATTGTGCCTGCACAGTTGAAGATTACGAATGTGACGTCGAATTCACTCGGAAAGTTGCTGCCGAGGGAGGTCTTGTCTGCGACCAACCGTCGGATCCCGCTTTCGATCAGCCGCCGTTCTGTCCTGTGGGCGAACCATACGAGGGTAAAACGGGGTATCGCAAGATTCCTGGAAACCGCTGCCAGAAAGATATCGAAAAATACAAGTCTACCATGTCAAAAACATGCACTGCGTCAGAGCGGCCTGGAGGCATCGTGGTACCACCGACCGGCCATGAGCCTACGGCGACGCAACGGGAGTTCGATGCCACTGTTGCTTCCATGCTGTATTTCCGAAAGTCATCTGTGATCCTAGCCCAGACTCTGACTGGCGATCTCTATCGCAGCGCCGATGAAGGTGCTACTTGGTCTGCGGCTTTGCAAGACTATTGGCCTATTCGGGGCATGGGTTTGCATGAAACGAAGGACGATCGTGCGTTCTTCTTTGGGACAGGGAAAGATAAGGATGGCGGACTTGTACACAAGGTCTATTACACAGACAATGGTCTCAGCACCCCGGAGGTGACAGATCTTAATACGCCTATGGAATATAACGACTTGGGTCTGGATATCATTGACTTCCATCCGGACAAGCCAGACTGGTACACTTTCCTCGGCGGTGCACGGGACTGCGGCGTTCGAAGCGTCGCTTGTCACACAACGGCGTTCACTACGAAAGACAACGGCAAGAGTTGGAGCCCACCGCTGGAAACCTGGGCAAATAAGTGTATTTGGGCTAGAGACGTCGATTTCAAAAACCCGAGTATCGCGGAAGATACCATGTACTGTACTGCTTTCCGCTACAAGAACTCGGCGGTGGGACAAGCCAGGCTCCTGCGTGGCGGAATCACCGATGGAAACACGGTTCAACTTGTTGAAGTTCTTGCCGATGGGTCTGCACCTCGGGTGTTGGTTGCTAAGGGTGTCAAAGAGTTCTACGTGGTTGCCGGTGTCATGGTGGTGGCCGTCGAGGACGGAAGTGATTTAAAACTCCTCGTATCCACCGACGGAAGTCACTTCGAAGATGCAAAGTATCCGCCGAACATGAAAGTTGAGAAAAACGTGAGCACTCTTGATTAGCTGACCCCTAAAGTTTGCATAACCATTCTCATGCTCTTCCGTGGTGACACCTAGGCATTCACTATCCTGCAGTCGAGTACATCCATTTTCTTGGATGTTGGAAAGCAGGTCAATGGGCGCCTCGAATCGGGCACTCTGTTCAAATCCAACGAGAATGGAACCTTTTACTCGCGGATGCTACAGAACACCAACATGAACTCAAATGGTCAGGTCGACTTTGAGAAGATGCAGGGAGTGGGTGGTGTTATTCTTGCCAACAAGGTTGGGAATGCGGAAGACATTGGCTCGCGTCCCAAGCAACTGCAGACAGTAATCTCGTTTGACGATGGAAGCACATGGGGTTCGATTGCTCCACCAGCAAAGGACTCTGTGGGCAAGTCTTACGCCTGCACGGACAATCCCACCGCCTGCAAGCTCCACTTGTACAGTCGCCCAGCTTCCATGGGCACTGTGCATATCGCGTCCGCGGACATGCATTCGAATGCACATGCAGCCGGGGTGATGATTGCCGTCGGTAATGTCGGCCAGAGCTTGGCCGATTATACCGATTCGGATGTTTTCATAACCCGGGACGCGGGTCACAGTTGGACTGAGGCGTTCAAGGATGCGCATCGCTGGGCAATTGGAGACGCAGGCGGTCTCATTGTCATTGTGAACGACGAAGGGCCAACGGATGTTGCAAGGTTCTCTTGGATTTTTTGCTGCTTTACATCCATACAGGAAACTCATGCTGCGTTTGTACAGATATTCTTGGGACTTCGGAAGATCCTGGGCCAGTTTCAAGTTTGTCGACCAACCTATCAGGGTCACGATGGTGGCGACCCAGCCTAGTTCCACATCCCGCAAGTTTGTAATCGTCGGGAAGCACACACATTCCGGAAACTCTCAGCACGTGGCTGTCATTGCGCACCTTGATTTCTCCAACCTCCTCACGGACGTATGTGCAGAGGGCAACAGTTTTGAAACGCTCAACGATGGAGACCGCTGTTACCTTGGACGGAAAGTAACCTATCGACGACGGAAGCAGGATGCATTCTGCTACGTTGGGGACCAGTTCAAGGTTGGCGAGGTGGAAGGCGCTGTCTGCGATTGCACTGATGCCGACTATGAGTGCGATTACGGCTTTTTCCGCCATGAAAGACAAAATACGTGCGAGATCTCCGGGACGCATCCTGGACAACCGGCGCAATGTGCGAAAGGCCAGACGTACCTAGGTCCTTCGGGCTATCGGAAGATATCAGCTTCCAAGTGTGAGAAGGAGTTGGCGGACAAGTCGAAGCCGCGTGAACACATGTGCGGAGAAAGCGATC
Source organism: Thoreauomyces humboldtii (assembly GCA_027596035.1). Classification (NCBI taxonomy): domain Eukaryota; kingdom Fungi; phylum Chytridiomycota; class Chytridiomycetes; order Spizellomycetales; family Powellomycetaceae; genus Thoreauomyces; species Thoreauomyces humboldtii. Next base: position 5,028 of record JADGJA010000318.1, read on the forward strand.
AGTACGCAAACGGAATCTCATTATCAAAGCAAGTGCTCGATAGCAACTTCAAAGACTACTTCTACTTCAACGCCCAGACAGTTGTGCTACAGACTCTCGACGACACGTTCCGCATAAGTCGTGACGGTGGCATGTCTTGGGTTGAAATCCTCGAGGACAGAGACGTTACTGCTGTTATTCGTGATCAGTTCTACGATGATCGCGCCTGGTTCTTGACAGCAACCAACGAGGTCATCTATACCGATGACGCTGGCGCAAACTTCCGATCTATCACTGTAAAGGAGCCGGTAGCTCGAGGTCGGGCGTCCTATGCGCTTCGGTCACATAAACATCAAAAGAGCTGGCTTTTATGGCATGGGGAATCCAAGGATTGCAAGAGCGATGAAGAATGCTTTGCCACAGCCTGGTACAGCACCGATATGGGCAAGAACTGGAACTCGTTGGTCACTTACGCCGAAAAGTGCGACTGGGCCGATGACGGTCGAGTCAAGGTTCCCTCGGAAAAAGTCGTCTTCTGTATTGACCGGAGTATCAAAGAAGGCAGTCGCAAGGCTGGTGTCAAGCGCTTGATACGCTTCTCAGATTTTACGGCCAGCAAGTATGTTGCTGTCCTTGAGTCGGTTTCCGACTTCGTAGTGGTGGAGGAGTTCGTGATTGCTGTCATGAAGCACGGAAGTGGCACCAAGGCCGTTGTGCATGTGACTTTGGATGGTAACGAGTGGGCTGAGGCCCAGTTCCCGGCTGACACGCAAATGTTCAACGGCTACACTGTTCTTGAAAGCACGACGGGAACTGTATTCCTCGCAACCTACGATAACAAGGGCTTTGACCAAGAGTACGGTTCTCTCTTCACCAGCAACGGTAACGGCACCATCTTCACCAAGAGACTTGGGGGCGTGAACATGAACAGAAAGGGAAACGTCGACTTTGAGAAGATGCAGGGGATCGAAGGCATCGCGCTACTCAACTCTGTGGCCAATCCCGCGCAGGTTAACAGCGGCGCTTCGAAGGTTATACGAACTCTAGCCTCATTCAACGACGGTGTTGCGTGGAAGCCTCTTGCGCCACCAGCATCTGGCTCCTACGGCTGCTCTACGACCAACCGCGATCAATGCTCTCTGCACTTACATTCTTACACATCACGCAATGATGTTCGGGACCAATTTTCTGCGACATCCGCCGTTGGAATGATGATCGGAGTGGGAGGTGTGGGTGCTTCCCTTCCGCAATACCGCGATTCGAGCACCTTCCTCACACGAGACGCGGGCCGCACATGGTTCGAAATTGCGAAACATGCCAACAAGTGGGAGTACGGCGATCACGGTGGAATCCTGCTCCTTGTCAACGACGCAGAAGCTACCACGCATGTCAAATACTCGCTCAACCTCGGAGAGTCTTTTCAGGAGATGGACATCACTCAAGGCCTCGGTGGAAAAATCAAGATTGACCGCGTTTTCTCTGAACCGAAGGGTACTGGAACTGTCTTCGTGCTTGTCGGAACCGTGCGACAGAGCGGGTTCAAGGATACTACCGTCGCCCTCTCCCTTGACTTCGGCAACGTCTTTGCGGGAACGACATGCACTCCGGATGATTTCGAGACCTGGTCACCCAGCGGCGCCGACGAAGGGGATGGCAACGACGCCTGCTTCTTCGGTCAGCAGATTGCGTATCCCCGCCGAAAAGCGCAGAGCTCGTGCCTCATTGGCAGCGATACCAAGGCTGCTTTGCCCCAGGTGAAGGTGCAGGCCTGTGCTTGCACCAAGTTCGATTACGAGTGCGAGTACAACCACGAGCCTGTGACGGACAGTTCCGGGAAACGTACGTGTCAGTTGATCGCGTCCCTCGCTCCGCGGCCAGCAGTCTGCGTCGGAACGCAGCTCCGCGCCCCTACCGCGTACAGTAAGCTCGCGAAGTCTCATTGCCAAGGCGGCGTGGCTCTCGAGGTCGGAGAGACCGTCGGATCTTGTGGGCGCAAAAGCTTGGGATTCTTTTCATGGGTGTTCATCCTCCTCGCCTCCATTGCTGGGGCGGCCGGGATCACTGCTCTTTTCATGCGCTACCGAGGGCTCCTCTTTGGGAAGATCAGGTACGTCCACGTCATGGTTGCTGTGGGAAATGCTCGACGTTAAACTCACGTTTCCCGACCTTAGGCTGCCCGTGGACGATTACGAGGATGGACCTGGGTCCCCGAACTACCGCGGGTCGCAAGACTTTTCGCAGCGAGCTACCGGGTTCCTCCGAGCCGCATTCCTTGTGGCAGTGGGGGTCGGGGAACTCGTATCAGAAAAGGTTGGATCGGTGTACGATGCAGTCGTGGCGAGGACCAGGAGGGGGAGCGGGTACGCTCCGGTCGGACAAGATCCGCTTCACTCCAACGACCTGCTGGGCGTCGACGATGATGCGCTCATGGATCTGGAAGATTATTGATAGGCGCAACCCATCCCAGTCCCCATATAGGTTGAAAATCCCTTTTCGAGGTTCACTCCGGTAATTCAGATTCAGATTCATTTACAAAGAATACTCGAGCTTGTGCATATCGTTTTTCGGATCAAACAACGTTCCATGGCTTGCCCCCGCGCGACGCTCAGCGGTCAGCGTCGGGTAGATTACTTTGCTTTGCCCGCAAACGACCATATGCGACTGACAGGGCGCCCGTGCTTCGTTGAACACCAAAGCACTCGAAGAGCTTTTCGGAGATGGTGGCCCACGGAATGTTGAGAGCCCGCGCCATTATGATTGCACCGTTCTCTCTCTCCCCGAGAGGACTCGCGGCCTGAACCGAGTGAGAGCGAAGCGTCGGGGGTCAATCATCGCAGGAGAAAAGACTTGCTAGCAGAACCTGCCTGTCTCGTTGAAGCTGTGCCGGATGATTTCTTGTCGACTTTGGGCATGGTGGTGGATGAAAGATTCCGAGGTCGGACAAGCAGTTCGCAGTAGGCGAAGGTAGACAACGTTGAAGCCGATCCTTGCGGACGAGTGCGCCTCTGCAGGCGGCGGCTTTTCCCTTTCGACTGCCCTGTACATGTATACATTCGTTCGGGTGAGTCACACGGGGGAACAAAGAGTCAGTTGAGCAAACGGCCCTTTTGGACAGCGGGGAGAAGGACGAAACAGCGGGAGGTCCGGGAGGTGCCGCTTTTCCTGCTCGAGGCGGAGCGTTTCAGACTCCCCCCTCTCTCTCACTCCTCTCGAACGTAGCAATCTTCGAACGGCCTCCCTTTCTCCTACATGCAATCTCACACTGATCCTATATAGCATCTTTGGTTGCCCCCGCCGTGCCAGTGCCTTCTCTCACGCCCGCATCATCGTCTCGCTCACTCGTTACATCTCTCTCTATTCCCTCCACCGCCATCGGCTTTTCTAACAATGTCCCGAGACCGTACTGCCGATCTGAGGTCCACAGCACCTCGCAGCAACTATGCCGCCCAATCCCATCGAGACGTTTACCCTACCGGCTCTCAACCTTCCTACAGCAGCCGGTCTCAAAACGGATCGTACGGCGGCGGACGCAACGACAACCCAGAAATGGAACTGAGCAACCGCTATCCGGCCGCACCTCAGCCAACTTATTCTTCGAACAACAGCCGGGGAGCTTATGCTCAGCCCTCCTCCCGAGATAACTACCCACAACCGCAGTCCAGGGACAATGGACGATATGAACAGCAGCAGCCCGCCGGAAGCGCATACGCTACCCGGGAATCTCCTGCTCGTAACAACTCTTACGGGTCGAGCGCGCCACCAGCCGGGCGAGGGGAAAAGCCCGGCATGGATGCGTTCTTCGCACAAGTCGAGGAAGCCAAGGACGGTATTGACCGCGTTCGTCAAAACGTCAAGGCCATCGAGCAGCTGCACCAGCGAGCATTGGTCGGTACCAGTCAGGACGAGCAAGCCCGTAAGTCCATCACATGAACGCCTGATACGATCACTTCAGAGGACTCATCATCCTCGTTCCTATCAGATTACACACGTCAGGTCGACGAGCTGCAGGACGAGACGTCCGATCTCATCCAGTCCCTCCGCAACACCGTCAAGCGCCTCGCAGCCGAGACGAAGACGGCTTCCCCATCCGATGCCGGGATCCGACAGCAGCAGCAGGCGGGTCTCGCCAAGCGCCTCATGGAGGTCGCACAGGCCTACCAGACCGCTCAGACGGCGTCCAAGCAAAAGTACCGAGCTCGCATGGAACGCGAGATCCGGATAGCCCGACCCGACGCTCGTCCGGACGAGATCGAGCGCGCCCTCGACTCCAACACCGGGAGCGTCTTCTCGCAGCAGCTCCTGTCGTCCCGCGTCGGTTCCCAGCGCGCCGCCCTCGCCGAGGTCCAGACCCGACACGTCGAGATCACGAGGATCGAGGAGAGCATCAACGAGCTGTTTAACCTGTTCCAGGAGATGCAGGCCATGCTGGAGGCTCAGCAGGAGACCATCGACACCGTGGAGCAGCACGTCGACAACACCCACGTCTACATCGAGGACGGAAACAAGGAGATGAGTCAGGCCATCGTCCATCGCAAGGCGTCCCGCAAGAAGATGTGGTGGATCGTGCTCTGCGTCATCATACTGCTGGCGGTCCTCGTGATCGTCATCTACATCGAAGTCGTGAAGCCTGCTCTCGACACTGCGAATGCCTCAAAGAAGGCGGCTGCTCCCGCCACGACTTAGGCAAGCACCTTTCCCAGCGTACTCGGCGTACTGTGGTTCTAGAACGGCGTATAGATTTACTTGTACATACTTTTGGCATTCGGAAAGACATTGTTTTTATGTTCACCAGCGTCTCGTCGAGCGTCTCGTTGAACATTCGACAGAGTCACCTTCTCCATGCGTACGATATTGTTGGGTCCGCACTTCTCTTCAAGATCGAGGGTGCTCAAAAGTCAACGCACTGTGACTATTGTAAAGAAAAGAAGAGACAAGGATTTCATCAATGCTGCGCTTCAAGCCACTCTTGATAAGCAGCAAGACGCTCCTGTTCCGCGGCTTCGTTCGTTGGTCCAGAAGAAGACTGCCGGTACTTCGCTTTTCCATCGGAAAGACTGGCGTCGATCCTCCGTCCCGCAAAGAACCGACCGTTCATTTTCTACGAAGCAGATGTTCCGGTCAGGTCTTCGTCCTAGGCAGCATACGACAGGGAACCATACCCGTATGCAAAGTTCAGCGGCCTCGGGCTCCTTGAACTTTATAGTCATTACACCGTTTTCCTCTAGCTACCGAAGGTTGCAGAGTAAGCTGCATGCAAAGAAACGTAGTGGAAGGGCATAACTCACATCGTACAGAACGATATTGGTAATCTCGCCGAGCTTTTCACACTCGTCCCGCACGTCTTGTTTCAAATCTAGTAACAACGTTGGGTCTTCCTAATAGGGCGAATAGGATATTAGTTTATCCCTTCCGGGCACACTGGAAATTTCTCGATCTACCTCAAGCTCTTTCAAAGTGAACATGTGCTTCAAAACAACCAGCTTGAGCGACTTGTCTTTCTTTCCTGGTTCATCCTCGAACCATTCAAGTCGTCTAAGTTCGACGATACAAAGGATAGTCAGAAGCGCTCAGAAGAAGGGGAAGGCGAATGAAAGGCTTGGGAGAGGGTTCGAGGAGGAAGCAGTCTTCAACTCACTTTCCGAGTTTATTGACCTTCTTGGGTGCTCCTTTCTTGTTTGCTACCGCTTTCGCCGCTGTCTGGCTTGCCTCACCTGGAATGACCGCTGGTTTTTCTTTTTCTTGGAAAACCGCCTGAGAGCATCTTCCGGTCAGTCAAGAGTATGCACATCGGTAAAAGGACACCCGTGTAACGCACCGCCTGCACCCGAATCTTCGATAAAGATCCGGCACGGAAATCGCTGTCATCAAGCAGATTGCACGCCAATTCCACCGATTCTTCCTTGAAGTAGCTCACGAGAGCATCCCCTTTCGGAACGCCAGCAGCATCTTTGTACATTTTGATCTTTGGTTTCCCTTCGAAAAGCATTTTAGTTGCGTTCTTCAAGCGAGCAGGGGCTGTGCGGCCATCACCCTACCCGTAGTAAGGTCCTCCATCAGAATTCCAAATTTCTCGAACACTTCTTTCATCTCCTCTTCCGTCGCATCTGTTGGCAGCCCTGTCACATACACAGACGTGTTTGCTCTCTTCTTTGGCTCCCCTTTCGCTTTCTTTCCTGCAGGTTCGTCGGACGTGTACACGTGCTGCTTCCGTTTTCCCTTCTTGTCCCCTGCCGCTTTTGGTTCCTCCACCACGGTCGGACCATACGCGGCTTGTTGAGACTCTATCAGAGATTCATTCCTGCAACGGGAATCAGTTGAGGTCTCTGCAAAGAGGACTCTCGTCTTTTCCTCTTGCCGCCATACCACATTGGAAACCAAGCCTTCTTTCCTTCGTCCCACTCGTAGGCCACCGAATCGTCGCCTGTGTAGACATATCTGTCGGTCTCTTCCATATAGCGAACTTTGGGATCATCCTTCCATGAAATGAGAGGTTCTCCATCCGGCCCGTCCGGTGCCGAGGTGCTTGCGGAAGGCTGCATGAGGGTTTGTTTTTGGCCTGTACCGGTGCGTCACGGCAACGCAAACACCAGGGACGTACCTACAGGGGGTGGGAGCAGAACTCGGTCAAGTGTGGCGCAGCACAGTGAAGGCATTTTTCCTGTCCGGTCGTGTCCGAGAAGTCTTCGGCTGCACATGTCCTCGACGGTCTTCGCCCCGTGAACACTGAAATACTGAGCAAGATGGGGGTCGAAGGCGATTTGTCGGGCTACACGTCGGACGACGACGTACACGTGCAGACTACCATGTAAGTGTTAGGATCGGCTGCATGATGCTTCTCCTTGATGATCAGCTGAATAAAACCCACCCTTCACGCTGTCCATAGGGACAACGGCACTGCTGACGACACGCCGAATAGCAGTGCTTTGCAACGAAGTGTCGACTTTGTGAATCACGAGCTAGCTTCCGCGGGCTTTCCAGAAGCGTTGCAATTCTCGAGTTTCGGGAACGCGGAGGAGGCTTCCAGGATTTTGAACTGTATCTGCACGCTGCTGCAGCAACGTCAAGTGTGTCCCGAGTCGTCGACCGTCGTCGTTATTCCTCCAAGCAAAGCTAATCGTGCGATTCCACAGAAAGATGTCGCATTTCGGGAAGATCTTCAGTATCGTCTCAGACGACTTAGCTCCGATAATGATGATCTGGCAGGATCCGTAGTACGTTGTGTTTTGCTCAAGCTTTGGGAAACGAACGCTGCGATTAACGATGTACTTCGTAACAGGCCCGGCACAAGGCGCGTTTGGAGCAGACCGAGAAGGAATTGGTGACGGCGCAGAACAAACTGGATACTGCCCAAAAGTCACTGAAGAAAGAGATCGAAAAGCACACGACTGCTCGGGAAGAACTGAAGACCGTGAAATCCAACTTCCACTACAGCAAGACGCAATACAACGTGCGCGCCTAATCCATTATTCCCTGCATGAGGTTCCGATCCGATTCCTAACGATTCTCCTTTCAGCACGACCTGCGCAAGCGAGAACGCGACTTGCAAAAGCTGAAGGAACGCATGCAGCGGACCGCTTTGGACCACTCGAAAGTCTCGATCACGCTGGTCAATCCGGTTGCAAAAACGGTAGCGACTGGTTCTCGCAAAGAGCCGAAACGCCAGGACGACGTCATGTACGAGGTCGTCATGAAGAACTACGAAGAACGCGAAAAGGAGCTCATGAGCGAGAATCAGCTCTTGCGTGAAACCCTCTTTTCCACATTCTCCGAATTGAAGAATCGGTTCGAGGACAGCACAGCCGTCAAAGACCTACCTCGGGACCGTGCAGCGTCGCAGGTGATTTGCCTCTTTTTTTCTCTTTGAGGAAACTCCTAGGAACCCTTCTGATCGAGCTGGAACAGGAAGCCGATGAAGATACAGTGGACAGAGCACACTTCCAAATGCCTTTCAATTTGGTGCAGAACTCTGTGCAGCAACGCATACGCCACGTGATGCTAGACCTTAAGGACGAGTGGGAGAATCTGGCGGAGAACTTGATTGCCCAGGAAAGGAATCCCCAGTCAGACATCGCAGAGCGTATGGCGGCGCTGGAAGAACAGAATTGTAAGTCAAGAACAACGATAATACCGCTCCGTCATTTTATTCTTACCTTGGCGGAAACAATCTCAGTGCAATACCAGGAGATTATTGAGGAGCAGGAAAGGCTCTTGGGGCTGCAGCTCCAAGACATGAACGCACTTCATGAAGTGGTGCAAGCAGGGTCAGTAAAAAGTTGAAAACTACATTCAGTGAAGCCTAGATCTTGATACAATTCCTATCTTGAAGAGATGAAACCTCCGCAGCCGAGATCTTGGAACAGAAGAGGGAGCTAGAGGAGAACAAACGACAACTAGAAAGGGAACGATCGAAGTTCACTGAGGCTGCGATCAAGCTGGGCTTGGAAAGAGCAGCGCTCCAGGTGAAACATGAATGGCCGCACTTTCGCTGGCGTGGAAGCTCATTTTGCTAATTGTTCTGCCAGCGTGACAAAGCGGCGTTTGAGGAGCAGGGCCGCGCGCAAACCACACAGGCATTCCTCGGCTCGCTACCTGAGACCCCAGCGTAGGCTTTTCTCGTTTCTGAGAGTCATTGTATATATTGAACTCACAACCTATGATTCAGATGGCTTCGAGAGAAGATCAGCAACTCAGGCATGCCCGCTCATGTCGCAACACCATCTCGTATATCACATCCACTCCGTCCCCGAAGCCATCTGACAGGGGATCTTGAAAGCTCTATCTTCGACACTCCTTCGACAGCGTTCGGCCGCACGTATAGTAATTCGAAGCCGACCCAGAAGCCCGAGTTCCCCGAAAAGACGGACGAAGAACGATATGAGTTGGACGGGATGATCGCGCCATCCGACACGTTGCTACAAACTCCGAAGGCTACCACGACGTCCTACCTTTCACCGATTGATAGGCATTCAGATTTCACTCCATCTTCGGCCGGCGGCTTGTCAGGGCGGTCCGGAACTACCGCGTCGACGCCGTCCTTCATCCGTTCTGCGCTCAAAAAAACTGTCCACCCTACGGTCCGTGCGCGAAGCGTCCGCATCACGGTCGACGAAGCAGAGGGCCGTAGTTTCCGACCTGGTGAAGGAGACCGCTCGGTTTCGGAGCTGGGTTCCAGCACGAACTCGATTTCTAGAGGCGTGACCGCAACGCGGCGTGCGGTCACCACATCCAAGCCCTTCCTGGCGACATCCACACCGAACAGCGTGAGCGGAGGGGAACCCGCGTCGCGATCTGGTTCGCTCAATGGAGCCGCCCCGGCAGCCGAGTGAATCCATCATACAATTTAGTGCAAGATCTCGGAGAGTGAATGCGGTGATGAACGGACAAGATTCGTTTTGATTGGGACTCGTAGTCATATGTGAAGTTCTCCTTTGGCGCACTGCCCGGGGAGTATCTATTTAGTATAGCACCAAAAGAAAGCAAGGATGTAAGAGTCTACGTAGTGATATATCTATATGTATGGTCTTTTAGGCCAGAGCCGTTTCGCAACTTCGGCGGCCACTAAAGGCGTCTGGTTTTCGTGAGTCAAGTCCCACGGTGGGTGCTCTCCGACATCGCTGAGTATATCTGTAGTTGGATCAAGTGGCCCAGTCGCCGGTATGCGTGATGGCACGAATCTTCTGGCCCGGCATTCTGCTATTAGCTTTGTCATATATTGTCGCCGACCATTCGAATGAACAGCAGATGGGGCGCCGATGATGTATAGCGGTTTCCTGCAAGTAAAATCTATTAGCTACGTAAACATCGTGGGTGGAATCCGCAGATAATGTACCGTAGTGTCAACGCTTCGGACGCCATAGTGATCGAGTCCGCTGTCACAGCAATATGCGTCGCGCGTTTAAGAAGGCTGTGATACAGATTGGACGGCCCTTCGGCAAACTCATAAAGAAGAATATGTCGTTTTCTTTCTGGCGGCTGCCTCTGATGCCAAGCTCTAATCAACATGCAGTTCTAGGACAGGCACGCGTTCAGCGGAGTCACGAGGAGCGTAAGCTTAGGGGCAGCGCTACTCACCTCTTCAGTGGTTCGATCCGAAAATGTAATCATAACCTGGCCTAGATGAACATCTACTATTCGCTGCAAATGGTCACATCAGGACCGCAAGGTACAATTGGATATTGTCAGAAGTGGCGGTACCGTACCTCGAGCATCTGGCACATTTTCAAGACATCGTCCCTCCTCCAAGCGAATTCACGTTCATTTCCACCGCCAATGAGCGCCGCCACTGCCAGCTCTCTCTCGTCGACAAAATCCCCGCTCTCACCGAGAGCCAGCGTGCCCAGGCCCGGCGCAGCGACTACATCCTCATCTGTGGTGCTCAAACTGTATCTCAAGGGCACAATGATTTCGCTTCCTTTGAGGGCTCTGGAAAGTCCGAGCGTAGGCCATTCCCAACGGGCTACAACCGCAACATCGAAATTGTCCAGTCCGACAAAGGGCATCCCGATGCAGACAGCCCTGGCGCGACCACCGCTGCTAGCGCGAGCCTGCAGAGCTGCGAGGGTTGTATCGGCGCAGGTAGCAATTACAATGGAAGGATACGGGATCGTGAGCGTGTCATGACGTGGGGATTCGAGGAACCAGGGAAGGGCGCGAGGTGGGGCGTCTTTCGCAAAGGTACCGTGTCGGTGGTCCAGCAAGCGCTTCTGAAACACAGGAAAGAGCCACTTTACACCTGTAGAGGAAAGAAACGGATTTATAAGCTTTGGTGTAGGTAGCATGGACACAGATCGGCGGAAAGGTACTTTGGGCAGGGACAACGTTCTTCAATATGATCTTGCAGCCCATCTTCTGCGCCAGGGCAATAGCTTGCTTGTCACGCCCCGTTTTTCCAGCGGTGATAATCCAAGCAGTATGGTTGAGACCACGAGGTGTTGGTAGATGTTTTCTTTGTTCCGTTGCAAGGTCAGAAACCATCGTTCGGCGTGAGCATCGTTCCGTTGTGGTGAGCCCAAAGGTTTCGTTCCGACCGATGCCTCGACAAGCTGACAAGCCTCGCATGATCCCGAACGTTCGCGGGTATCTAGAGCACGGCGCTATGATACTACAACGCCTTCGCAGGGAACAAGCCCTCGATCTCGTGTAATTCTTAGCTCCACGAAGCAAATGGGAAGCCCGTTGTAACCCTTGGAAGACTCCTCCCCGTTGACTCAGACAGCTGCCAACGTGAGTCGCACAGAGTTGCACAGCATCGCATCTGCTCATCTCAACAACTCTGCTGCATTCCCAGAGGCAGATCGCCAAGTCTACCATAGTACGGAGCATTGGCAAGTTTTACGATCATGGCGGTGAGAAGAGACGTAATCGGGACAGAAGCTCTGCGTTGTTCCTGATTCTGTTCCGTCGAGAAGGGTCATGATTATGGTACACTGGGCGACATTGACATTGTATCACCGCAAATCGGAGTCAACGGCGTGGGGGAGCACTCGATGTATGGATTGTCTAAATAAGCGAATGGTGGCTGCGGCATGGCGCACGGTTCTTATACTGGCCGTCTTAGATCTGGGGACGCCGTGCCGATGACGAGAGGCGACGGACACCCTAGGCTACTCTTGATGGGTCAAAAACGGTACGTTGAGATGCCTTGTCGTTGCTGCAGCACAGACTTGGGCTCATACAAAGCCGTGATTCTTCTGCCTGCAGGAGTGGGAAGTCAAGCATAGAACGAGTGGTATTTCATAAGATGTCTCCCAACGAGACGTTGTTCGTTGAAAGCACGGCCGTTCTTCGAAAAGAGGCGATAGTGTAAGCTGTCCGCAACACGATGCTTGGATCGCATATCGGAATGCCGGCTGACCGCTGGTTGGTTCTTTCTTCATCAGGTCCTCCATCGACCTCGAAATCTGGGACTATCCCGGAAACGTCGACCTGTTCGATCCCTCCTTTGATGCTCAGGAGGCTTTCGAAGGCAGCACGGCGCTCGTGTTTGTGATTGATGCTCAGGTATAATCAGCGTTCTGTCGCTCGCCTCCTGTCGACGCGCTAGATCGTTGATGGTTTGGTGAAAGTAAAGGACGAATACCTGGAAGCCTTGCAACGGCTTTACATGACCGTTACGCGCGCGCATAAAGTCAACCCGGACATCTCGTTTGAGGTTTTCATTCACAAAGTCGATGGGCTTTCGGATGACCACAAAATTGGTATGTGTGCGCTGTCTTGGCTTTGGGTCACTGGTCCGGAAGCCAACAGCCATCTCGTTCGGCAGAAACGCAACGAGACATACATCAACGCATCAGTGACGAACTTTCGGATGCACAGCTTGACAATATCCATCTCAGCTTTCACCTGACCTCCATCTATGACCATTCGATTTACGAAGCCATTTCCAAGGTCATCCAAAAACTCATACCTCAGTTGGCGACCTTCGAAAACTTGCTGAACATCCTCTGCTCGGTATGTAACTTCTCGGACCATGGCTACGCTGACGTAGATTCGGGATCTCACGCGTCTATAACCTCAGAATTCCGGCATCGAAAAGGCCTTTTTGTTTGACATAATGTCCAAAGTCTATATTGCCACGGACAGCTCCCCCGTCGACATGCAATCGTACGAGCTTTGCAGCGACATGATAGACGTCATTTTCGACGTCTCCTGTATATACAAGTAAGAAGATTCATAGTGATCGATTGTGACCCGGCCCATACTTATTAACCGTTCACGTCTGCAGCCCCCCAAGCGACGCCATATCACCCGTCTCGCCATCTCACCACCCACCAACCGAGTCTCACGCAACCATTCGTCTGAATAACGGCATGGTTCTTTACCTCCGGGAGGTCAACAAGTACTTGTCACTCGTCACACTGCTGAGGGAGGATAACTTCGAGAAGCAAGGGCTTATCGACTACAACTTCAGATGCTTCCAGGAGGCGATCTTGGAAGTGTTTGTCGTGAGGAAACGGGCAGCGGGGAGCAGACGAGCACGAAGAGAGGAGCGCGAGGACGCGCAGAGGAAAAACAAGAGCATTGGGTCCGCGACGGAGCTGCAATAGCCTTGGAAAGAGCGGCGGGAGTGGGCAAGGGCGGATCGCTGCTGTATTTGAGCGAACGGCCCGCTGAATAAGGATAGTCTACTGCAAAATCTACATAAGGGGAAAGCGACCACCGTCTTTCAGTGATAACCGAAGCTCCGGAAAGTCCATTTAGAGTCTCCTGGTGAAGCGTGCTTGCACAAAGACCCGCGTCATGGTGAGCTCCCGCTTCCTGTTGACCACCTCCTTGACCACGTATTCACAAGTGTCACACTCAAAGTCCCCGGCATCTTCGAAGAGCTTTCGCAAAAAGTCAGTCGAGAAGAAATAGGAGAACGTTCCGTCTTGTCGTGCGTAAAGTCGGTCCTGCATCAAGGAGGTGGATTTGAAGCGAACCATCGCCGCATCGTTCAGCCCGTAGTCGCGAACCAACACGGATCCACCGGGTTTCAACACGGATTTGAGGTTGCTGATCGCGTGAGGCATGTCCCTATCACAAGGAAAAGTCCGGTCAGTCCTTCCGCTTGCCAAGAGAACAGCAACTGAACGACCGAGTATGCGCACCCTGGTGTTATGGCGCTCAACACAAACAGTGCAGATATGAGATCGAGCGACTCTGGCGGGATGCTATTGGTCAGCGGAACGGCGGTGATGTCACATACAAACGCTTTGCATCGATCCTCAGTATAGTTGGGATCCGCCTGAGGAGAAGAGGACACGACGGTCAGACAAGCAGGCTGACACCTGGTGAATCGACACGTTCTGACGACGTACCTTCACGAAGTCGATGGCTCTGGTAGAGAGATCGCAACCGTAGATGTAGAGTTCGGGATTGGACGCCACGAGAGGGAAGATGAAGTTCCCTACGCCACATCCAAGTTCTGCAAAGGGACGTGATCAGCATGGGCGGTCCTGCAGGTGGGTGAGAAAGTGGGTACCTAGCAAGCGCTGAGGAAGAAATTTGATGAGCCCCTTTGTCCGAGCGGCGCTTTTTGCGAACCCTGCGCCCTCGCTACCTTTGAGCAAGGCTCCCCGCCCGCGGGTCGCAGCTCTGGGAACTCGCGGTCGGTCCAGTGACGGTCTTTGAAGAAGTTGGTCGTGTTCCGCTTGTAGAACCTGCAACCAGAGAAGCAGGATACGGTCACCCCTCCGACAAGGATGCACCAAGCCGACGAGGATTGCCAAGTTGCTCACAGGTCCCAGCTCTTTGTCGTGTCCTTGATGAGTTTCGCGTGCTGAAACGCGGACATGGTCGAGACCGTATCAACTTGAAGTGGAGAAGGTGCTCCAGCGCCTCTGCTTCCCTCGTCCTTTGTCTCGTCATGCTCGACCTCTAATGACATGATACTGGTACTGTAGAAGACCCCGCTTTGAGTTCCTGAATGTGTACAGCAAAGCGTCCAGGAAAAGGGGTGATGGCCATCTCAAAGGGAAAAGTTTGGAAGGCCCCTGGACACAAAGAGACACACACACACGACGACCTTCCCGTGGTACCGGTACAGCACTGCTTTTACCTTTGCGTCATAGGGGGGTTCTTTGGGTTTTGTTCGGAGGAGGCAAGCGGCGATCTCTGTTCCCTTCGGTCTCGTCCGGTCGTTTTTTGCCTTTCACAGGCACGCTTCCATCCGTCATAGGAGATGGTTTTAAAAGATATCGATAATTACACAGTCGGTATATCATATAGTCGTACGCTTCCCGCCTTCGTTCCCCCTGCACGCTTGCTCTACACGCTTCGCATATCCCAAAGCACGTTCGGTTCGCCCTCACCTGCATACTGTAGAAGCGATCAGCATCCGAGTCTCGGCCCACTCTGAAAACAAGGCGAAGGGCATCTACAGTATTTACTCAACCAAAGTCGACCATTCATCTGGGAAACCGGTCCCCCCCCCTCGATCACTGCGCATCACCCTCATATTCAATCATGGCATCGGAAGGTTATGAAGCTCCTACATGGCACAAGTTCGTTGGTACGTCAAAGACGGGTTTCAGGTGCCGATGGATTCGATTTTCAAACACCGCTTTCTGCAGGACTCGGCCTTGCGGTTCTTTCCTCGTCTTTCATCGGCGTGTCCTTCGTCATCAAGAAGAGGGCCCTCCTAAACACTGAACTCAAGGCCGGAAGGCTTGGGCAGACCCCTGATGAAACGAATCTAGGACACGCTTATCTGAAAAACCCACTCTGGTGGGTAGGGATAGTCATGATGTTGACGGGCGAGGTGTGCAATCTGGGCGCATACGCCTTTGCGCCTGCGGTGCTGGTCACCCCACTGGGTGCACTCTCCGTGGTGATCAGCGCCGGGTTGTCTGCGGCGATACTGGGCGAGCACCTTTCTTTTTCCGCCAAAATCGGCATGGCCCAATGCGTTCTGGGAGCCACCATTCTTGTCCTGCACGCCCCGGCCACGAGCGCCACGACCACCATCGCCAGCTTCTTTGACCGGGTCATCACCGCCGGTTTCCTCGTCTGGTTCTGCCTCAATGTACTTGCTGTTCTCATCCTCATCTTCTACGTGTCCCCGCGGTGGGGCCACAAGAACGTCATTGTGCCTATCCTCATATGCAGTCTCACCGGCGGGACCGTCGTGATTGCCACCCAAGGCCTCGGGGCCGCCATCGTTTACTCCTTTTCCGTGGCCGATGCATCCGAAGCGTCTCAATTCACGGACTGGCGCTTGTATTTCCTTCTCGTTTACGTCCTGGGCTCGGGAGTCCTGCAGATCAACTTTCTCAACAAAGCCCTGGAGCTGTTTAGCACCGCGGTTGTGGTGCGTCATCATAAGAATGGGCCTGTAGGGGTTACACAGAAAGCTGACTACAGGTATTCTCATTGCAGACTCCCATCTACTACGTTTGCTTTTCTGCAGCTACACTCATCGGGAGCGCGATCCTTTTCAAGACCTTTGCGACCGTTAGTGCGGCGGCGGGAGCCTCTGTGATAATCGGATTTTTCGTCATCGTGAGTTACCATCGTCATCTTTTTGTCAATGATTGATCCTAACTCATTTCATGATTTCTTAGATTGGTGGTGTTACCCTTCTCTTTGCCTTCTCTCGAGAAGAACGCCAAAGGCTCAAGTTGATACCGGTTCCATGCAACCTACCAGAAGAAGAACTGCTCGAACTGCAAGCCCAAGCTTTGGGTCCTCATGCGTCAGCAATCTCTCTCACACATCTGCAGGAATCTTTTTCATTGCCACGACATCGACCTGCCGCCACCTCAACACCATCGTCTACCCTTTCGGCCGGGTCCGCTGACAAACCACACCACAGAATATCCCGAGTCAGCACCTTCCCGCTCGCTGGATCATTCCGACGTGATCCGATCGGCGTGAGCGAAACAACGGCGTCGGAGGGTGCCATTCACCTCAGCAGGATTGGGGAAACACGAAACGTGGTTCCCGCGGCTGCCGAACCTTCGGACCTGTCTGAAGATAGCAGCACGACCTTGCCCAGACTTTTGTCCATGAGGAGCGCCCCTCAGGTGGGAGGTGCAAGTGGCGACAAGGAGTCTGCTCCTTGGTGGATCATCGATCGTACATAGGCATAATCGAAGTGCCGTTGGGGACGGCCTGTACATTTTTTTTCTCCTCATAAAAATCGTAGGCAAGCCACGTTTGCCCACGAGTGGGCGTAACGTTAGCGTTGGTGTATCAAAAATAGCGCATGTACCCCGTTTCGTTTTTAGCAGACACATCCCCACTGGTAACTCGCGGATTGACAAGACAGAACGAGGCGGCGTTTCTCACCTTGACATCAAAGCAGCAGAATTGTACATTCGAGTTTGCGGACGTGAGATTCGGGGTGGCTGTGTTCTGCATGAGAGATTTTCATTTTTTTTTTGGGTTTTGCTGGGCGGGGTGTACAACTTGTATAAAAGGGCGGAACCAACCCGCCTCACCCCATTCTCACACATTCACACATTCCCGCAATGCTCGAACTGCCCCAAACCGCAGACGACAGAACGCAACGTACCCGCCCCACTTGTTACCTTCCGCAGGCGTCTGCGTTTGGGTGTCTTCATGGTTCCTTTTCCCTCCCCCACGCGATGTTGAATTACTTCAAGCTGACGGCTGAAGCACACGGAGGATATCCTCTTATCGAGGCGTTCGCGCTTCTTTGGGGGGCTCTGTTTTCACCCTTTTTGTGGTGTACATTTCGCAGTCAGCGCATCGCAGACCAAGCCCGGTCTTGTCGGTGGTCTTTGAGCACCTTTTCGGAGGAACGTTCGGATCGTCGGTAGGATCGGATGCTCTATATTCTATGTCTCTTCCGTGATTGTCTGTCTCAGATGCTGGCGGTTGAGAAAAACCATAGGGCGAACATTTTACTTTGTTGTGCATTGGTCAGACCGTAATCTTGAGCTCCAATGGGGCCAAGTAAAGCCGAAGGGTCGGCTTCCCTGTCCGGCACGATTGCGCCTGCATTCGTGCCCACGCAGAGTACAAGTATCGGATAGTATGTTTGGTTTGGTTGTTGTCCAGCGGGCAAAGATGAACTTGACCGGCAAACTATGAAGCCCAGATCTGCAAAATGCGAATGAATTATGATGTAGGAAGCAGCAGATACATACATTTGTTGGAGCAGTAAGTTTCTCAGAACTCGTCCATGACCAGCCCGAGGACATCGGGTTGCATAAGTAGTGGATAATCAGCCTGCAGCTGAAACGTTTCCAGCATCGCACGTCGGAAAAGCCTGTACTTGGGATCGTCGAACACTGTAGGAAGACACCCCAGCGGTGAAGTAAGCATTAACGGCTCTATCATCCCAAGACGCTCTATTCGCAACTCACCATCCTCGTTGACCAGCACGTTCGATGGGGGAAACAGTCCACTCGTGCTTCTCGGGAAGCACGTGACAGACGTGTCCACCTGAGCCTCCTCTTCCTCCTCCTCCACCTCCTCCGTCACCGACGTCGTCCTCGCGATCGAGGGACCTCCGGCACCGGCGTCGATCGACTTTCTCGGTTGCGACGGAAAGTGAGGGTTGTGCATCTCGCGGGAGAGCGGGGATTGTCTAGCCGCTGTCGAGTTCGACCTATCTCGGGTGAACGTGCCGGCGGGGGAGGAGGTGGTGGTGGTGTTGGACCGGCTTCTCGACGTGGTACCGGTGGTGAAGGAGGAGGAAGGGGAGGTTGGGCCGAAAGTGGACGGTGACTTTGGCGGAAGTTCCGGTGGGGCTTGGCTGGCTATAGCCGTGGATAATAAAAACTCAGCGCAGACTCTCACAGCGGACCGCACGAATCCACGGGGTCTTTACCTACGGACCCTGCCCGTCGCCGGTTTTCCCCGATCATGGTTTGCGCTCCAACGATGGGCGCCTTGCTCCTCGAGATAGTCGTGGTGGCAAGCGAGAGACCTGTCAATTGAGTTGGCGTGAGCGTACCATTTTTTGTCGATAGAGATCCAAGAGCTTGAAACCTGTTTTTGCAAGCTCTCACCTGTGACTCCCTCCCCGTTTCCGTGCATGGGCGCTCTGACTTTCTCCGCGAAGAAGATCTTGGCCGCCTCCGAAGGGCTCTCTATCACTTCCTCCATCATCCTTGTCCGCGTGTATGGCGACGAGGG
>JADGJA010000319.1:0-23548 GCA_027596035.1 Thoreauomyces humboldtii
CCCCCCCCACCTTGCCTACCTGCACATTCTATACGATTTCAACGTGGAAGGCAGCGAAGAAAGCAAGAGAGAGAGAGAGCCGATACCAGATCGTCCTTGCTCTAGAGACACTCAGGAACGTTATATATTCATCGTTCATCATCCATCATCGCATTGCTCGGTCTCCTACTCGACTCTGCTTCCCGACATCTCCTCGCCTCCCGCTTAGCACGTTCAATCCTTGCGCCCGACAGGAAACAAATACCTTTATCTTTGACGCGGTACCGCGCGGGCGACCAGACACCACTCGGTCAATGGGCCACGTTGCGTATGGCCAGCTGGACTCGGCATACGGGCGGATAAAGCTGAATGCCTCGCGCAACGGGGGCACGGGTGCCTCGACTGTCCTCATATTCGTCAGTCCGGACCCCGACGCGCTCTGCGCTTTGAAAATCTTGGTGGTACGTGGTCATGTCCCTCATGTGTACAGTCTGGCATCTGGAAACCTCGGGCTTCCCCACGCTGACCCATTGAACGGATTTCCCACTCGCAGACGCTGCTCAAGTCCGACTGCATAGCCCATAAAATCGTACCAGTGGCAGGATTCAATGATCTGACGACAGGGAACGAAGACCACGTGGAGAACAATGAGGAAGTGCGAAACCTTTGGGGCTCTAAGACTGCCTCTGTCGGACTCGCCACTGACTCCTTGATCTAGCTGCGAAGCATCGTGCTTTTGAACTGCGGAGGCAACCTTGACCTCTTGGAAATCTTCGATCTGACAGAAGAGATGTCGGTCTACGTTTGCGACTCACATCGACCGCTGAACCTGCGCAATGTTTTTGGCCAAGAGCAGGTGAGGGAGTCATCTGCCACACCTGAGACTTGTTGAGGCGTCGCTGACGTTATGAAATAGATCATCTTTTTGGATGACGGCGATATCGATGAGCTTCCTGATCTGAAACAGGCGGTTGAGGAACTCGAGGTATGGGAAAAAGTGCTGTTCGTCTAACGCAAACTCATCTTGTGCTGACCCATGCACAGTTCGAGGATTCTGACGAAGAAGACGAGGATGAACCAGAAGATGATATCGAGAATGACCCACCAGATGACGACAGAGAGTCCGGCGGGGACGAGTCGGAATCGGATGGGGAAGGAGGGCGAAGGCCGACAGCGAAACGGAAACGCCGACCTGAGGATACAATATCGGATCCCCATTCAACGAAACGCGCACGCATAACCGCAAGGCGGAAACGAAGGCGGGAGCATCAACGACTGCTATCGGAATACTTCTCGGAAGGCGCGTATTACGGGATGGCTGTTACCGGGATGATGTATCTGCTCGCCACTCAACTTGGACGGGCTTCCAATGCTTTTCTGTGGTACTTCTGGTCTCTGTGGCCGTTGGGATACCGAGTGGCGATTGATCTTCCGTATCATGTAGGCTCGCATTGATCGGTCTCAGCGATCAGTATGTTCACGACAGAGTGAATCAGTCTCGCTATCTCTCGCTGGTAGAGTCATACACCGACGAAGTCACTCGCTTCAACATACCAAGTGGGCCTGTAGCAGGGGCTGCCGAGTTGGACGACTTCGAGGCAATGTTCGGAGACTCGTTGAATCCAAGGGCTCTCAACGATGCAAGTCGACATCCAGACAATGAGGCTATTCGGTGCGACGACGAGTTCAGATTGATGCTGCTTCGCCACTGGACTATGCTGGAGGCCTTGCACTATTCCGTTTACGTCGGCGCAAAGCTGGGGATGTGGAAGGAGAAGGGAAGGCAGCGGCTGACAACCTTCCTGGTTAAAATGGGGTAAGAGTCCGTGTCGGTCACATAAAATTAGCTTGGTGCCTGACCTGCCTTCCTCAGGCTTCCTTACAAAGAATCGCAACAGCGATACACGGAAATGAGTTTACCATTCAAACGCTCTATCAAGGAGAAACTGATTTCGGTGTCACCACGATTCAACATGCCCGAGATTGTGTTCCCATCATTCTACAAGCATTACGGTTACAAGGGCATCGTTTCTGCACCAGACGTAGTGTATTCTTTAACGTCGCTTCTGGACTGGGGCGCGGAATGGATAAGCCGTCACGGAACATCCGGGTACGGCGACTCATCCGGCGCGAATGCCCGGCAGTTGGGACCGCAAGGCGCTCGGCAAGGGAGGGACATGAGCGAGGTCATCACTGGCGCACTGGCAGGCGTAGGGGTTGGAACTCGGACCGGCATGGCCGCGATAGCGATGCGATCTGGAGACGCCATCCCTTCGCTGAGCGACGAAGAGGACGAAGCCGACAAAGAGGACGAGGATGAGGACGTTGCGAATCAGACCCGAGAAAGGAGAAAGCAGGAACGTGCCTGGGTTCGGAACTTCTATGTCGCGTACGACGCTCTCGACGCGTAAGTCTCTGCTGTAAGAATCTCATATTGCATCAGAAACCCACCTTGCCTTCGACAGATTTGACATCCTGCAACACGGCATCCATCTTGCTATGAACTTCCAGCGGTCACTCGTACGGACAGGCGTTTCAATTCTCGAGAAGAAGCTCACGCAAACCCTCTCCGCATTCTCACTGACGGTCCTCACGGGAGAAGGCCTAAGCAGTGGAGTGTCCGGATCTGGAGCATTGAGCGACGATAACGATTTCGCCTTGTTTGGCCGCAGTCCTGCTCATCTCAACCGGCTCGCAAAGTTCCTCCTCGAAGCTTTCAAGGTAAACTTGGAACGAAATCGAGGGCACAAACCAAAACGAACCCATACTCATTCTTCCCTTTTGCAGGAATTTCACAAAAAGGAGTTGCCACTCGTGCTCGCGGCGCTGAACCCAGCAGCCGACAAGTTCTTGGTGGTTGGGTATACCGGACTCTCCAAGAAGGGGGTAGTACGCAAGAAGTGAGTCCAGAACACACGCCTATATTCAAGAACGGCGAACTGACCTTGTGCCTTCCTTTCCGTAGTACATTCGGACCCGCGTTTCAAGCCGCTGCGGAGGAATGTCGGGTGGTATGTAAGCACGATAGTTTCGAGTCGGCTGTCATGGAAGTCCCAAGGGAAACCTTGGAGGAGTTTTTGGGATCACTACAGACGTTAATGATGACGGATATGTGAGCTTCTATTGTTTGCCATAGTACAGGATATGTGAGCTTGGGGTTCGCTAAATTGTTTCGGCAGCGCCGCTGTGGGTGGAAAAAACGCTTCTTGGGCCTTCTTGGGGTTTGCGTTGCAGTACGGTATACCCCGCACAATTGAAATTGCGATGAGACGATGAGACAGAGACAATCTGCCGGTAAACCGTGAGGTACTTTCAAAGAGGTACTCATCATGTGAGGTACTTTCGAAGAGTGTAAAGACACCAAGAGCATGCCAAACCGTTCTCTCCTGTCGACTGCTCAATTCAATTAAGCATCCATACTAATATACTCTGTATCGGCTGTGCCAACTCACCCAAATCCAAGCCTGAGGCCGCTTGAGGCGAGGTTGCCGAAGGGGGGAAGCGGGATGGGAAGGTGTGTATCGTTCGACAGCGCGTTTGGTGGTAAGCAAGGAGCGCGTTGAAGTTCCGCTCCTCCACCCTGCGCACTCCCCCGTCCGCCCTCCCGCCTTCGCAGCAAACTCTTTGTACATTCCATCGCTGCCTCTAGTTGCAGTAGGCAACTCGAAGCATCGCCACATCACACATCTGCTGGCCTGGTGTGTGCGTCTCGGTGCGACTGTTTCCTCCATTCCACGCAGGAACTACTGCGCTTCGCTACATCCTACATCCCGACACTACTTCACCTGATTACATCGACGGGGCTTGGAGAACCTACGCAGCATCGATCTTTCCTTGCTGTGAATTATGGCGGACACCACCGGTACCCGCGGCTCTCTCGCCAACATCTACCGGTCCAACCCTGCTCTCTTCACCGGCGCAGCACCGCCTAGCACACACGATACCACTACCCTTGACCCCAAGAAGCGAGCCGCTGCGGTCAATGCTCTCGAAAAGAAGCGCGCTGGCCTCGACGCAAGGCATCGATACCTTCTCGAAAAGTTCGCCGTTTTGATTGATGAGAGACCGGCTGTTCTCGAAAACTCTCTTCTCATCGGCAACAAGGTTGATCTCATCAATGACTTCTTCGGTGAGTTATTATCGTCCGCGAGCATTGACTCCTCTCACTAACTATAATATCTATTTGATCGTTAGCCGAAGGAGGGAGCAAACGTGTCCTCTTTTTCTGGCAGAGCGGCGCCGACACTAGCAGCGGCAGTACCGTCGGAGGCGTGGTCACCAAGCAAGGAGTGGCCGCAGTAGTACCTGGCGGCCTTATCCCTCCACCAAGCACAAGCACATCACGAACTCCTCAGCTCATCGTCACCACGGGTGCTCGAGAGGTCCTGACTGGTACAGGATGCTATTTCCTTCGAACAAATACCAAGGCCCTCACGCTTACGAACGTGTACACCGACACCGCGTTCGGTCTCCTCACTCCCGCTCTCCTCCCGTCCCTCACCACCACCGTCCGACACGTTCTCATGCCGGCTCTCAAAGCCCAAGACAACTGGGGAGTCCTGACCCCAGAAGGTGCTGCCGGACAAGAGAGAAGCGAAAGCATCAAAGGCTTCATGGAAGTCCTCGAAAAGTTTGTCAATGACCTCGATGTCGCCATGCTTAACCTCGGAGACAGTGTTCAGCTGCACGAGTGCGGCGTGGATCTCGAGGCCTTCAAAAAGCCTAGCGAGTACGCAAACGCTGCTCACAGTCCAGAAGTCATTCCCGCTCTCGAAGGTAACATTTTTCGCCATCGCTAGCTTGCTTTCTTATAGCTTCTATTACGCTTGTTTCTCATATTCAATTTTCCCTAGTTCTCGTCGCGGAGTGGCTGAAACAAATCGACGCGGTCCTGGCCGAGTCGGAACAGATGCGCAAGGAAGCTGACGACATCGGCCCCAACGCCGAGCTTGCTCACTGGAAGGCTCGCATGGTCAAGTTCAATAGCATCACCGACCAGCTCCGAAGCACCGAATGCAAGAAGGTCGTCGGTATTCTCCACGCTTGCAAGATGAGCAAGGGCTTGCTCAAGAGCTGGAAGGAGGTCGGCGATCGTGTCACCGATGCCGCTAACGAAAGCAAGGTTCGTTTGCTGTTGAGAGATGCGCATTCCTGCTGTGTCTCATTTTTACCTTCTCGTTTTCCGTAGGACAACGTCAAGTACCTCTACACGCTTGATCGCTTCTGCGAGCCGTTGTACCGCTCGGACCCAATTTCCATGATTCCGTCCATTCCTGGCCTGATCAACGCCATCAAGATGATCTACTCCATCTCCCGCTACTACAACACCTCCGAGCGCATGACGAGTCTTTTCGTCAAGATCACAAATCAGATGATCACAAGCTGCAAGGAGTACATCTACCGCGATGGTACCAAACTCTGGGATCAAGATCGCAAGGTTCTGGTCGGAAAACTTGGAGACTGCTGGCGGCTGAACGAAGCATATCAACGGGTATTTCACGAGATCAAGGTAAGCAACGCTAGAGCCTTCCGAGATGGTCTATTCCTTCATGTTCTGAAGGTTTCTCTTGTTTGTCCTTCATAGCGCAAACTATCCGAGACGCCATCGGAAAAGCAGTTCGACTTCTCCGAGATGTACATTTTCGGCAAATTTGATGCCTTCTGCAAGCGAATTCAGAAGGTCATCGACATGTTCTCAATCATCGAGAAGTTTTCTCTTCTCGAAAAGCTCGGTGTAGAGGGTATGGACAGCGTCATCAAGCGTTTTTCAAACGTGATGATGCAGATGCAGCGCAAGGGATACGACATTCTGGACCACCGGAAAATGGTAAATTGGCAAATTTCGGATTTTTTCGTACTATGCTGACCGTTTCTACAGGAGTACGATACCGATTACAATACTTTTAAGAAGCAGATTGCGGATCTCGAGGTACAGCGCTCCAGAACCCATGCCATGAACGTTTTTACTGACTCCCTGCTACTTTCTTTCAGTCCACGCTTCAGCAATTTATCGACGCCTCCTTTGAGCACATCACGAACACAGAGGCTGCCCTGTCGCTTCTATCGAAGTTTTCTCAGATCAAAGACATGGCGCTTGACCTGGAGAGCAAGTACAATCAAGTCTTTGCTCACTACATCCGCCGTGACCTTGAAGGCGTGCGCAAGCTTTACCTCAAGCACAAGGAAAACCCCCCACTGCAGCGCAACATGCCTCCTGTTAGCGGCGCAATCGAGTGGGCGAGACAACTCTACCGCAGGATTGAGAGCCCCATGAAGCAGTTCCGAATGAACACCAACGTTCTGGACTCTGCGGATGCGAAGAAGCACATCCGGAACTACAACAAGCTCGCACGTGCTCTCGTCGAGTTCGAAATGCTCTGGCACAGGACCTGGTACAATGTCGTCGATGAGGCTAAAACGGGATTACAAGCGACCCTCCTGGTTTCCGACGCCGAGGGAAGTCTGTACGTCAACTTTGACAAGCAGATCCTTCATCTCATCAAAGAGACCAAGCACATGCAGAGACTTAACCTTGCGGTGCCGCCGGGCGTCAGGAATGTCTGTCTCAAGGAAATGTACTACAAGGGTCTTTACAGCGGCCTCCTTAGCATTCTTCAAACAAAGAAGAGGGTGCTCGAGAAGGTCACGAATGTTCTTCGGAGAGCGCTGGTTCCACATATCGAGGATTTGGACAGATGCCTGCAACCTGGTCTCACTGCATATACCTGGACGTCGCTTAATCTCGACGAGTACCTAGGTAGAAACAACGCACAACTCGCCAAGCTCGAGGAACTGGTTGACAAACTCCTCGACATCATCGAGGTTCGAGTCGAACACGGTGTGAAAAAGATTGCGGAACTTTCTCTTGGCGAAGTGCCATCTGAGAGTGAGCAGTGGACAGTTGACACGTTTTTGGAAAAGACCGAAGAACGGTGCAGCGTGGTTGTGCCGATCATCAACAACCGCTCCAATCTCATCGAGAGCGCTGCACGAGATATCATCGAAGAACTTTCAAAGGGAGTTCCCTTACCTATGGGACCTGATCTCAAGCTTGCCCACGAAGCGGTCTACTTCCACTTCAACTATCAGAACCTCGAGGCTCTCGTGCAGTGCACCAAGGGATCCTTAGACCTTCTCCGGTCAAGACTCGGGACGTATACGGGAAACCAGTACAACCGCAGCGCGGCCCAGAAGCCGTTTTTCCGCGCCGAGCTTGTGCTCAACATTCCAAATGTGGTTCTTCAGCCAAAACTCGAAGATATCCAAGCTGCAATCAACAAAGCTGCGGGCATGGTCGTCGAAGTCGCTAAAAAGCTCACTCTCAACTGGCGAACGTTCCTACTGGCTACTGACGGCTACGAGCACACTACTCCGCGGTCTCCCGAGGATACGGCGCAGGTCGCCAACAACAAGGATGTGTTCAAGGCCTTGACAACCCTCAACTCCACTGTCAACTCCATGCGAAAGGAGATCGAGACACATCGCGAGGCGTCGAGCAAGTATGACTTCCTTTGGAAGGACGACAAGAATGAGACCATTCAAGCCTTTCTGGGGTCGAACCCCACTATCGCGGACTTCGAAAGCGAGATCAACCGATACGAGGGAATCGAGAAGGAGATCAACGAGATTCCTATCACCACGCAAATTGGGCTTCTGCTTGTATCTTTTGAGCCTCTCAAGTTGGCGTTGCTCGCGGAGACCAAGGAATGGAAGCAGCAATACGGTCTTAACCTCAACAGCAAGGTTAAGACCGACATGGAGCAGCTCATGGAGTATATGGAGAACAAGACTCTCAGGCTCTCCCGTAAGATCTCGGACATTGATGACCTTCGCATGGCTGTGCAGACTCTCTCTGAGATTCGAGAGACCGAGGTGGACATTGACATGCGCGTAGCGCCCATCGAGGAGGCATACCTTCTCTTGGCCAAGCACAATGTAACTGTGTCCAAGGAGGAGACGGAGATGGTGGACTCTCTTCGCTACAGCTGGAAAAAGCTTAAGCAGCTCGTCATTGATGTGCAGGCACATCTTTCAAAGATTCAACCTGTCTTCCGTGCTGACCTCATCGCGGCAGTTGGCAAGTTCACGCAGGACGTGGGCGACTTTACTACTGAGTACACTACCAATGGTCCCATGGTCGGATCCATTCCACCGAAGACGGCAACTGAGCGACTGAATGTTTTCCAGCGCTCATTTGACGAGCTGAATCGCAAATGGGAGACGTACAGTGCCGGCGAGGAGCTCTTCTCCCTTCCCGTCACGCCGTTCCCCACCCTCGTGAAAGTAAAGAAGGAGCTCAAGCTCTTGCAAAACCTGTACGGTCTTTACAACGACGTGCTGGAGAAGCGTCAACATTACAACGAAACTCTCTGGACGGATCTCAACCTGACACTTATCAACGATGATATGACAGAGTTCCAGAACAAGATCAAGAAGCTTCCCAAAGCTCTGAAAGACTGGGATGCCTTCCTTGAGCTGAAGAAAACGGTAGATAACCTCACAGCCATCGTTCCGCTTCTTGAGATGATGAGCAACAAGGCAATGCAGCGTCGTCACTGGGACCGAATCCAGAACACGACGAAGACTACGTTCGAACTGGACCCTGAGCTTTTCTACTTGAAGAACCTCCTTGATGCTCCTCTGAACGAGAACCGAGAAGATATTGAGGACATCTGTACCGCGGCAGTCAAGGAGGCGGATATCGAGATCAAGCTCAAGCAGGTGGTCACCGAGTGGGAGGACAAAAGCTTCATCCTCGCCGCGTTCAAGACCCGCGGAAATCTGATTCTGCGACCAGCATCGACTTCGGAAATCATCTCGCAGATGGAAGACGGACTGATGACTCTCGCGTCCCTGATGTCGAACCGATACAACGCGCCCTTTAAGCCGATCATTCAGACTTGGGTACACAATCTGTCCACAGCTTCGGAAGTCATCGAAAACTGGTTAGCAGTGCAGAACCTCTGGATCTACCTCGAAGCGGTGTTCGTCGGTGGAGACATCGCAAAACAGATGCCGAAGGAAGCAAAGCGATTCAGCAATATTGACAAGAGCTGGGTCAAAATCATGGGTCTCGCCAACGAGCACCCCAATGTTATTTTATGCTGTGTTCTGGACGAGACCATCGCGAACCTCCTCCCACACTTGACCGAGCAACTCGAGCTTTGTCAAAAGTCCCTTTCCGGATACCTCGAGTCAAAGCGCGCCATCTTTCCTCGATTCTTCTTCGTCTCGGATCCTGCTTTGCTCGAAATTCTCGGGCAGGCCAGTGACTCGCACACCATCCAGATGCATCTCAAGAGCGTTTTCGAAAACATAAATAATGTGCAATTCCACGAGAAGGACTACGACAAAATCCTCGCACTCGAATCCTCTGAAGGCGAACGCGTACCTCTTTCGCGACCCATGCTTGCGGCTGGAAACGTCGAAATGTGGCTGGGCACACTGCTCAAGTCCATGCAGACCACTATCAACGACGTCATCCGAGAAGCCGCAACCCGCGTCAACGATATGCCACTGCAAAAGTTCATGGACGAGTACCCTGCCCAAATTGGACTTCTCTGCTGTCAGATTCAATGGACACAGATGTGTGAGGACGCTCTCAACAACTCGAAGACAGATAAGAAGAAGATGGCGGCTACAAACCAGAAGATAACGGAACTCCTCAACACCCTTATTGAGGTCACCACGCGTGACCTGACCAAGATGGATCGAGTGAAGTACGAGACGCTCATCACCATCCAGGTGCATCACCGAGATGTCTTCGAGAAGCTCTTCAAGTCCCATGTGAAATCCGTGGAAGATTTCGAGTGGCTCAAGCAGGCGCGGTTCTATTGGCAGGAAACCAAAGACTGCTGCGTGGCTTCCATCACCAACTTCGACTTCAAGTACCAGTGCGAGTACCTCGGATGCAGTGATCGTCTCGTTATCACACCTCTGACTGACAGAGTGTTCATTACCTTGGCGCAAGCCATGGGCATGTCGCTCGGTGGATCTCCTGCTGGACCTGCTGGAACGGGAAAGACAGAGTCCGTCAAGGATCTCGGAAAGAACTTGGGCAAGTGGGTCGTCGTTTTCAACTGCTCCGATCAGATGGACTACCGTGGCTTGGGACGTATCTTCAAGGGACTTGCTCAAAGTGGATGCTGGGGCTGTTTCGACGAGTTCAACCGAATCGAGCTCCCGGTGCTGTCTGTGGCAGCCCAGCAGATCGGATGTGTTTTCTCCGCACGGAAGGAGAGGAAAACGTCTTTCATCTTCACAGATGGAGACACGGTAGAGCTCAACCCTGAGGTCGGCATGTTTATCACCATGAACCCGGGTTACGCTGGACGTGTCGAGCTTCCGGAGAATCTCAAGGTTCACTTCCGATATGTGGCGATGATGGTGCCTGATCGACAGATCATTATGCGCGTCAAGCTTGCTGGGTGTGGTTTCCTCAACAACTTGGTCCTTGCCAAGAAGTTCTTCGTTCTGTACCGACTCTGCGAGGAACAGCTTTCGAAGCAGGTTCATTACGATTTCGGTCTGCGAAATATTCTTTCCGTGCTTCGTACTAGCGGAGCCGCTAAACGTAGCAACCCGGAGGATGCTGAAAACCTTATCATTATGCGAGTGCTGCGTGACATGAACTTGTCGAAGCTCGTCGATGAGGACGAAGCTCTCTTCCTTTCACTGGTCAACGATTTGTTCCCAGGTCTTACGGCCAAGAAGGCAACGTACCCGAGCATGGAAGCCGCCGTTGACCAGCAACTTCAAGATGCCCACCTTATTAACCATCCTCCGTGGACCCTCAAAGTCATCCAGCTCTACGAGACGGCCCGTGTGCGTCACGGAATCATGGTTCTCGGACCTACTGGAACGGGAAAGAGCAAGTGCATCAATACCCTTTTGAAGGCTATGACAGCCTGTGGTGACCCGCATAAGGAGCTTCGAATGAACCCTAAGGCAATCACAGATTACCAAATGTTTGGACGTCTCGACGTTGCCACCAATGACTGGACCGATGGAATCTTCTCCTCTCTTTGGCGAAAGACCTTGAAGAAGAAGGGAGAGACGATCTGGATGGTGCTCGACGGACCTGTTGATGCGGTCTGGATTGAGAACTTGAATTCCGTGCTGGACGATAACAAGTGTCTTACTCTTGCGAACGGTGACCGTATTCCGATGAGCGCATCTTGTAAGCTCACGTTCGAGGTCCACTCGCTCCGAAACGCTTCGCCCGCTACAGTGTCCCGCTGTGGAATGATCTACATCGGCGTCACGGCGCTCACATGGGACATTGTCCTTCAGTCGTGGTTTAAGTCACGGGCACCCGCCGAGGTTGCCGTTCTTGAACCTCTCTTCAACAACAGCTTTGGAGCCTGCAGTCAGTTCTTAAACATCGAGTGCCACCCAAAGATGCTGATCGCAGCGACATCTTACGTGGCAAACTGCACGGTGCTTCTGCAAGGTTTGATCCCGAAAGCGGAAGCGAACAAGTCACAAATCCCTGCGGACCATCTGGAACGTCTTTACGTTTTCTGCATGTTTTGGGCGCTCGGTGCGCTTCTCGAACTCGATGAGCGGAAGAAGCTACAGGCCTTCATGCTCGACAAGTGTGGGGAGTTGAAATACCCTCCCCTGGATCCGAATTCTCTCGACACATTCTTTGAGTTCTTCGTTGACGAGGACGGTCAATGGTGTCACTGGAAAGAGCGTGTGCCAGGCTGGACCTACCCTCAAGACTCGACACCAGAGTTCTCGAGCATCATTATTCCCACTGTGGATAACGTGCGGACAGAGTTCCTAATTGACACCGTATCGAAGCAGACAAAATCTGTTCTTCTGATCGGTGAACCAGGCACGGCCAAGACAGTTACTATTCGGAAGTATCTGGCCAAACTCAATCCGGACACTCATATGAGCAAGAACCTTTCCTTCTCGTCCGCCACCACTCCTATGATCTTCCAGCGTACCATTGAGAGCTATCTGGACAAACGGATGGGATCAACTTACGGACCACCAGCTGGCAAGAAGATGCTCCTGTTCATCGATGATATCAACATGCCAGAAATCAACGAGTGGGGCGACCAGGTTACCGGTGAAATCGTCCGTCAGTTGATGGAGTTCCAAGGATTCTACTCGCTCGACCGTCCAGGAGATTGGACTGCTATCGTCGACCTCCAGTTCCTCGGTGCCATGATGCACCCAGGTGGTGGTCGAAACGACATTCCCAGTCGACTGAAGAGACAGTTCCTGGTTATCAACTGTACCATTCCTTCAGACACTTCGGTGGATAAGATCTTCGGCACCATGCTTGAAGGTCACTTCTCGGCATCCCGAGATTTCCCCGAAGATGTCATATCCACCATCGCAAAGATTCCGGCTCTCACCCGGCGGCTTTGGCAGGCTACAAAGGCAAAGATGTTGCCGACGCCTGCCAAATTCCATTACATCTTCAACTTGCGTGACTTGTCTCGCATTGTTGAGGGTATGCTCATCAGCAAAGCTGAGGTCATTAACAGCTCCAAAATGCTATACCATCTCTGGGAGCACGAGTGCAGCCGTGTCATTCCTGATCGATTCGTTACTGGCGAGGATGTCGAGTGGTTCAGCAAGACTATGACAAATCTTGTCGTCAAAGACATAGGAGAGGAACAAGGCGCATGGGTTGCACAGAAGTCCTACTTCGTTGACTTCCTGCGGGAACCCCCAGAAGTGGACGACCCTGATGTTGAGATCGACTTGGACGCATGCAAAGTCTACGAAAAGATTGCATCCTTCGATCAGCTCCGAGAGCGCATTCAGGAGTACATGAAGCAGTATAACGAGAACATTCGCGGAAGCAAAATGGATCTCGTCCTCTTCGAAGATGCCATGCGGCACATCGTTCGTATCTCTCGTATCATCCGAACTCCTCGTGGAAATGCGCTGCTTGTGGGTGTCGGAGGATCCGGAAAGCAGTCTCTGACAAAGCTGGCTGCATTCATCGCAAAGTCGCAGGTCTTCCAAATTGCCATTTCGAAGAATTACGGGCAGCAAAACTTGATGGAAGATTTCAAGTTCATGTACAAACTCGCTGGTGCCCAGGACAAGAGCGTCACCTTTATCTTTACGGACAACGAAGTGAAGGAAGAGGCCTTCCTTGGGTATATCAACAACATCCTCACATCCGGAGAAATCACAAACTTGTTCCCGAAGGATGAAGTGATCGGTATTACAGGAGATCTCCGAGTGCCCATGAAGAAAGCTCGCCCGACTGTTCCGGATACTCTGGAGAACCTCTGGTCCTTCTTCATAGATCGCGTGAAAGCTAATCTTCACGTTGTGCTGTGCTTCTCTCCTGTCGGCGACAAGTTCAGAAACCGCTCGCTGAAGTTCCCCGGCTTAGTCTCGGGTTGTACCATGGATTGGTTCACTCGATGGCCTCAAGAAGCATTGCGGGCAGTAGCTGAAAAGTTCCTGGGTGAAGTCGAGATCGTTTCCACTGATCAAGTCAAAAAGGATGTGGTCTTCCACATGGCGTTTGTGCACGATCTTGTTGCTGAAGCTTGCAACAACTATTTTACGCAATTCCGTCGCAGGACGCACGTCACACCCAAATCGTATTTGTCATTCCTTGACTCGTACAAGAAGCTATATCTTTCCAAGCGGACAGAGGTCGGTGGCCTTGCGGATCGCATGAACCTTGGTCTCGCGAAGCTTCTTGAGGCTTCCAAGTCCGTTGCGCAGCTCCAGGAAGAGCTGGTAGTCAAAGAGAAGGATCTACTCGTAGCATCAAAGGAGGCCGATACAGTGCTTGCGGAGGTGACAAGCTCCACTGTTGCCGCTGAGAAGGTGAAAGACTCCGTGCTCAAGGTCAAGACCAAGTCGGAGGGCATTGCCAATGTGATCCGAACGGACAAGGAATACGCAGAGTCCCAGTTGGAGGCTGCGAAGCCAGCACTCGAGGAAGCCACTCACGCCCTCAACTCCATCCAAGCATCCCACATCTCAACGGTGCGAAAGCTCGCAAAGCCTCCTCACCTCATTATGCGAATCATGGACGGTGTGCTGCTACTGCAAAAACGTAAGGTCGATCCAGTGGTGCAAGACCCAGAACGTCCTTGCGTGAAACCATCATGGTCTGAAGCTCTGAAGCTTATGTCGGCGTCTGACTTCTTGTCTTCGCTCACGACCTTTGGCAAGGATGAAATCAACGAAGAGACCACCGAGCTCCTGGAGCCATACCTTGACATGCCCGATTTCAATCTCGAAGGTGCTAAGAAGGTGTCGGCGGATGTTGCCGGTCTGACATCTTGGGTCAAGGCCATGGCGTTCTACTTTGGCATCAACAAGAAGGTCATCCCCCTCAAGGCGAACCTGATCGTTCAAGAGTTTAAACTCACGATCGCAATGGGAGACCTGAATGCTGCGCAGGCGCAACTGGACGAAAAGCAGGCTGAACTTGATGTCTTCAAGGAAAAGTACAACACCGCCGTGAGCACAAAGCAAGCTTTGCAAGCGGACGCCGACAACTGTAAGAGAAAGATGAACGCGGCCACGGCGCTGATTACTGGTCTAAAGGGAGAAAAGGACCGATGGACTATCCAGTCCAAAGAGTTCGGCGAACGCATCGGTCGACTCGTTGGTGACATCATTTTGGCTACGGCTTTCCTTTCTTACTGCGGCCCATTCAACCAGTCATTCCGTGCCCAACTCCTGGGAGACTGGACAAAGGAACTGGTGAAGCGAAAGATCCCTCACAGTGAGGATCTCGACATCATCAGCTTGCTGGTGGAGCCCACGGTGGTAGGAGAGTGGAACATCCAGGGACTGCCCACCGACGAGCTTTCCATTCAGAACGGAATCGTTGTCGTGAAGGGTACTCGTTACCCGCTCCTCATTGATCCTCAGAACCAGGCAAAGGTCTGGATCAAGAATAAGGAAGAGAAGAACAAGCTCTTGATCACAAGTCTGACGAACAAGTATTTCCGTTCACACGTCGAAGACGCAGTCAGTCAGGGTCGTCCCTTACTGATTGAAGACGTGGAAGAGAGTCTCGACCCGACGCTCGACAACATTCTTGAGCGCAACTTGATGAAAGCGGGACGGTCCTTCAAGGTCGCATTCGGGGACAAGGAGCTTGATTGGGGAGACGGATTCTATCTGTACATTACCACAAAACTGCCCAACCCCAACTGGTCTCCAGAGCTGTACGCCAAGCTCTCAGTCATCGACTTCACAGTTACCTACAAGGGTTTGGAGGAGCAACTACTTGGTCGCGTCATCATGCGGGAAAAGCAGGAACTAGAAACCGAACGAGCGAAGCTGCTTGAAGATGTCAACAGCAACAAGCGGAAGATGAAGCAGCTCGAGGACGATCTTCTGGGTCGCTTGACATCCACGCAGGGCTCACTCGTCGACGACGAGTCTCTCATCGAAGTGCTTGTCGTCTCCAAGACAACAGCAGAGGAGGTCAACGAGAAGTTGATGGTCGCCGCCGAGACGCAAAAGAAGATTGGCACGGCTCGTGAAGAGTACCGTCCTGTTGCGTCTCGAGGATCCATCATCTATTTCCTGATTGCCGAAATGTCCATGGTGAACGTCATGTACCAGACCTCGCTCAAGCAGTTCCTCCACCTCTTCGATGAAAGTATGGAGAAATCGCCACCCTCACCAATTCCGAGCAAGCGTATTCAGAACATTATCGAGTACTGCACGTTCCGAGCCTTCTCGTACATCGCTCGAGGATTATATGAGATTCACAAAGTGCTCTTCGTGCTTCTTCTTGCGGTCAAGATCGATATCTCGATGGGCAAGCTCACCCATGACGAGTTCCGTTGCCTCATCAAGGGTGGTGCTGCTCTTGATATCAACGCTGTTGTCAAGAAACCATTCAACTGGATTCCAGATATGACTTGGCTCAACCTCGTCGCTTTGAGCAAGATGCCCGGCTTCAACGATCTCCTGAACCAGATCGGTAAGAACGAGAAGGCTTGGAGATCGTGGTACGAGAAGGATTCCCCGGAAAACGAGATGCTTCCGTCGGGATACCACAACACATTGGATGGCTTCCGTCGTCTGCTACTTGTCCGATCGTGGTGTCTTGACCGTACCATCATGATCGCCAAGCAGTACATCTCCGAATCAATGACTCCGAGGTTCGCCGAGTCGCAAATTCTGGATCTGGACTCGCTGTTGGGCGAATCCGACAATCGCACGCCAATGATCTGTCTCCTTTCGACGGGTTCTGATCCCTCGGCGGATATTGAGAATCTGTCCAAGAAGTACAAGATTGACATCAAGGCTATCTCCATGGGTCAAGGGCAGGAGATTCATGCTCGAAAGCTTCTGTCTGCATTCATGACCAATGGAGGATGGGCGCTGCTCCAGAACTGTCACTTGGGAATTCCCTTCATGGACGAGCTTCTCAGCTTAATCGTCGAGACCGAAACCGTGCACGACAAGTTCCGGCTGTGGATAACTACCGACGTCTCAGCGAAGTTCCCTATCACTTTCCTGCAGATGTCCATCAAGTTCACGAACGAACCTCCACAGGGAGTCAAAGCTGGTCTGAAGCGAACTTACGCCTGGTACACGCAGGACATGCTGGACATGTCCCCGAGGCCACAGTACAAGCCGCTCTTATACGGCCTTGCTTTCTTGCACTCCGTCGTGCAGGAGCGACGAAAGTTCGGACCGCTCGGATGGAACATCCCGTACGAGTTCAACCAGAGCGATCTGGCTGCTTCTGTTCAGTTCGTACAAAATCACGTCGATGAGCTTGCTCCTAAGGCGCCTATCTCTTGGAACACGGCGAGATACATGTTCTGTGAGGTTCACTATGGAGGGCGTGTCACGGATGACTACGACCGGTAAGTTTGTTAGGTGTTCTTTTCTCTAAAGCTAAACCATTCGCTAAATCTGTTTCTTCCCTTAACTTCTGTTCATAGTCGCTTGCTCAGCACATACGGCAAGGTCTGGTTCGGGGACCACATGTTTACCGAGACATTCGCTTTCTACAAGGGCTACACGATCCCCCAACTCAAATCTGTGGAAGACTACCGCTCTTCGATCGAGAACCTGCCACTCCTGGACACCCCCGACGTATTCGGTCTCCACCCCAACGCCGACATCTCGTCGCAGACCAAGTCGTCCCAGGAGATGCTGGACACGATCATGTCGATCCAACCCAAGGACAGCAACACCGGAACCGGCGAGACGCGAGAAGACGTCGTTAAGCGAATCGCCAACGATCTTCTCGGAAAACTTCCTGAGGACTTTGACAAGAACCGAATGAGGGCTTGCATCGCCAAGCAGGGAGGTCCGAAGCCCCTCAACATTTTCCTCGGACAGGAGGTGGATCGAATGCAGAACGTGATCGCCGCTGTGCGATCGACGCTTTCCGACCTCAAGCTTGCCATCGATGGTACCATCATCGTGTCGGCGCAACTGCAGGAGGCGCTGGACGCACTCTACGATGCGAGGGTCCCGACAGCTTGGATCAAGATCTCGTGGCTGGGCAGTACCCTCGGATTGTGGTACTCTGAGCTCCTCACCAGGATCGCTCAGTTCCAGACGTGGCTCTATGATGGGCGACCGTTGGTGTTCTGGCTCAGCGGATTCTTCAACCCGCAAGGTTTCCTCACGGCCATTCGACAGGAGATTACGAGAATGCACAACGGATGGGCTTTGGATAACGTCAAGGTATGGGCTCGATTGACCTACGTCCCAGATACCTGGCGAAGGTGTTTGGCTGACAATTTTTTTATTTCCCTTCCCGCAGCTTGCTCCCGAAGTCATGAAGCAGATGAAGGAAGATATCACGTCCGCGCCGGCCGAGGGCGTGTACATCCATGGCTTGTTCATCGAGGGCGCCGCCTGGGACCGCAAGAACATCCGGTTGACCGAGTCACAACCAAAGGTCATCTACCAGGCCATGCCGGTGGTCCACGTTTCAGCGACAAACTCGACTGACGATGGCGACCCAAGAATGTATCGATGTCCCGTGTATCGAAGACCTAGACGTACGGACCAGAATTACGTGTTCGACATCGACCTCAAGACGACGCAGAACCCGGACTACTGGATCATGAGAGGGGTGGCCATTCTTTGCGCCACCAGCTAGGGGGGAGGACACGCACGCCTCGATCCCAATTCCTTGTTGTAATCATTTTTCTCGCACATGTAAATACACGGACTTTAGCGACAGCGAGCCATGGCCCGAATTTTGAAGCACGTTCAAGTCTGAAGAAATCTGCTAGTCTGTGCAGTATAGATTTTCACATTGTTTTCCCTCGCACTTGAAAGACTTCCCTATGCCATTCCGTTTTCCCTATGCTATTTCACTTCTGTGTTCGATGCCCAGCTAATCTTGCTCATCATACGTGGGATCCACAGCACCGACCATCAACTTGACGAGCCACATGCCAGGCGTAAGGTCGACTCCCTTCTTGCTCATCTCAATCTGCTCCAACTCGTAGTACGAGGTGCAATCGATAAGCTTTCCGATCTGAGGATCGTGATCAAGCTCAGCGAGGAAACGTTGAGCGCCGGCATCCTTTCCGACTTGGGCAAACTGGAAAGCGACGGCCGTAGGACCGTATCGAGAACCCTGAAGCTGCTGCTTGCACGAAGAGATGACCGTGTTGATCTTGCTGCGGGCTTCTCCGACTGGCTCGCCGTCAGTCACGACAATAACTAGGATGGGCTTTGGGAGGTTGCCGGACCGCACGGGAGCGAGGACTAGTGGTTGAATGACTGAATAACAAATCGTATGTTATAGACGACTCAGCAACGCAAGCCGACGGTTTTCAAGCATTACCTTTAGCATCCAGCTGTGTGCCCAACGGCGTTGTGCCCATGTACTTGATGGCCCGAACCAGTTGCGAAGCTTGAGCCTCGGAGCGGATATTGTTGCCTTGCTGATCAGAGTTCATGAAACGGACAGACTGAAAACAGGAGTCTGAATGAGCAAGCTGAAGAGCAACACCAGGGCAAATTCGCCCCATGCACTTACAATGCCGTCCTGATCAAAAAGCGAAGTGATTTCAGCGACCTTGCTAACGATCAGGTTAAGATCGTCGACACGCTCTCCGTTTTCGGCAGCGATCATGGAGCCCGAGTCATCTGCATAGATGACGCAGTCGTAGAGTGCTAGAGTTGCGAGGTCGTAGGCAAGTTCGGCGGTCTGCAACTTCCAGTGCATGGTCAAAGCATCGAAGTCGACGGTTCGCGAGATTCGATCAGCAATCTCATTCAGCCGCTGAGGCGGGTAGAACGCCTCCAAGTGGTTGGATTGCACAATGAAACCGAGCTTTGCTTGGATGACTGGAAAGGCACGTTGGGCAGCTTGGGGATGAGGTTGGCTCCTTGACACCGCCATGTCACCCCCGGTTCCTTGCTGTGGCGCGCCGTACTGTCCCTGTGGTCCGGCCGCTCCTTGCTGCGGGTAACCGTATTGACCCTGCGGGCCGCTGGCTCCTTGTTGCTGAGGGTAGCCGTATTGTCCTTGCGAGGCTCCGGCTCCTTGCTGCTGGGATCCGTACTGCCCCTGTGGTTGCGAGGTCGCCCCATATTGTCCGGGAGCGTTATACTGGCCGTACGGTTGCTGACTGCTTCCATAAGGAGCGGCACCAGATCCCGGGTACCCAGACTGCTGTGGTGCGCCGTAATGACCCGACTGGCTCTGCGATGAATAATGAACCACTGTTTCGTGTTTGTCGTAACTAATTTGTCTGCCACTTCGCTCACCTGCTGACCATATGCCTGCGGGGCACCGTATGCAGGCGTGGAAGCCGTAGAACCATACGGCTGAACAAAGAGCGAGGAACAGATGAGACTCTGAGGCATTTGGATTCGGGAAAATGCCAGCTTCGAAAGTACCTGCTGTGATCCGTAGGGTGCAGACGTCTGTCCTTGCTGCTGGGAATACGGAGCCGTTCCCGGCGTCTGCTGTCCATAGGGCTGACCTCCCCCTTGAGAGTAAGGAGCAGGAGCACCGCTCTGAGGAGGAGCAAATCCTCCAGCGAAGGGTGTGGCTGAGGTGTTGTAGGCGGGACCCGACTGAGAGTATGGTCCGCCGACTGGTTGCTGTTGCTGCTGTTGATTGTAGTTTCCGGATTGACTAGGTTGCCCGTAAGATTGGTTTTGAGCACCACCGACGGCGGCCCCGGCGAGCTTGCTTGCGAGACCCATGATGAAGGAGTGATCAGAGATGTTCTACTGTGACTGACACTGGAAATTGGGACAATGGGTGCACAGTATCATATATACTCGTAGGAGCGGAAGTGGTGACGTTGTCGGGGGAAGGGAAGCCGGAGAGGCTGTGACGTGCCAAGTCACCAAATTTTCGGACAGAACCTTGTGCGGTTTTCGGACAGAAAAACTAAACTTCCATTTAGCCCAAAAAGGGAGAAAACTATACAAAGTCAAACGATGAGGTGTAAGGTGAGGCCAAAAAAGGAGGGAGGGAAAACGGTGGGAACTACTGCCAAGCTACAGTTGCCTCATGTTGAGGCTTGCACTGGCAATCCGTCTTTCTCGTCGACCGGCGACGGAAGTCTGCTTGCCTGATGTGGGAGGTGTCGCTGTCCAACAGGTTGCAGCCCTGGCGGCGGCATCGATTGGCATGCGAACCGCTTGACCGCGCTTTCCACGTAGTGAAGCCAACGATGATACTCCTCGTGCCGGACATGGGTGTTCCAATCCAGCTGGGTCAGAAATTCCATTTCCATCTGAGCGATCTCCTCGATGGGAATGCCGCATACTTCAGCCCATGTCTTGTTGGTGTACGTGCTATCCATGGCAGTCTTCATGCTCGTTATGAGGGAGCATACGAGGACCCGACACTCGGATCCTGGTCCGCCCGACAGTCGGGGTTTCTGTCGCTTGAGGCGGCAGATGAGGAGGAGCGACACGAGGATGCACGGAAACGGCAGGGCCGTCGTGCGAAGGACCTGGGTGGTGTAGCCGATAAACTCAGGGGAAGCGTGGCCGGAAGCTTGGCCGTGCCAGGTGGCGTGGACGAAGGATGAGATGAAAAGCGCCAGAGATGCGGTGATACGTGTGGGTTCCCGCTTCGGTATCTTCCGTGCGCTTGACGCTTCGTTGATCGTCGAAGGCGGCGTTAGATACGCACGACGAGGCATCGAGAAGTAGAGTCAGGCTTTGCAATCGAACTAGGCAAGAGGCCGCGTGCTGGCCTTGCCGGTACATGTACTGTAAGCGGGAGCAAGCACGACACGTTTTCTCCGGTCTCCGGGACGATCCGCGATGCGGCACGCGCGGTGGGCGCCCAAATTGGACCCATCAATCCTGGGAAGTTGACGTGTTTCCTCAGCCCATGCGGCAAGCAGTCCTACCCTGCGCGAGTGCACCTTCGACAGCGCTTGCCGCAGAGTGCACAAAGTGTCAGTCTTGCCATGTGTGTAATCTTGCCATGCGTAAAAAGTTACTACCGGTACTGTCAAAACGATCGATCCGGGCTGCCACCGGATTTGATTTCTCGGAGAGGGTTCTTCACTTCTGTCCGCCCACTGTACTGTACTGTATACTGTACTGTACGTACGGTAGAACCGCGTTCTAATCACGCTCCTCGTCCATAACGCTACGCGCAAGGTGTAGGTTTTCCAACGAGGTCCATCAGCCGTAGCATTTCGCTGGTGAACTGCCCTTCATCATCGCGCACACAAACCGTACGCGGGGCTTCGACCGTTTCCCCAAACTCTGCCCATCCACAAACAAAGACGCAAAACAAGGGCACGTGACCTCCATGATTCGTCCTTCCCCAGATGTCCCAGCGCGCCAGCACGTCCAAGCCGACATCCCGCGCAGCGCGCTCCGTGCGCGGAATCTCGCGCCCGGTCTGGCACAAGACGAAGCGCGAGCGCGCCTGCCGCGCAAGGGCAATGACGGCGGCTTCCATGTAGACCTCGATACCGCCTCGGAGCTCGAACGCGCACATGCCTCGAGAGGGGTCGGTGGGCAGAGAGCCGTGGGTAGCGGGGAAGTACGGCGGCGTGCCAGTCACAATGTCGTAAGAGTTGCGTGGCCCGGGGAGAATGTCCAAGTTGCCCGCTGCCAAATCTCGAAGGTCGCCGTGGACGATGGTAGTGTGAGTCAGGGTATCGTTGTAAGAAGCGGTTCGCCGCGCTAGCATGACGTGAGTGGTCTGTGCTTCAATTCCTGCTGCCGCTTTCAATGAGATCCTCGACGTGTGGTCCGACAACAGACCCCATGAAACCATTCCGAGTACGCTTCCTAGCCCAGTGCCAATGTCAAGATAACGCACTGGTATCTTGACTTCCGTCTCGTATAGTTTCGTGACGTGATCGAGCGCTATCGCCGCCGTCAGGACATCGTCCGAGGTTGTCCTATGCGCGCTTTCCAGTTGATACAGGCCCCAGTGCCCCGCAAGCGAGATGAGCATTTCTCCTTGTCCAGGCGCCCACTCGGGATCATGTGGTGAACCCCTTGACTTGGGTCCCCTGGGCTCCCAGCCGGACGTGGGTTTGAACATTCGCACGGAAGGCTTCTTCTTGGGCGGTCCCAGCTTGGAAGGTGGCTTACGACCCGTCCCGGAACATGGACCGCAATCTCTCGATCCAGCTGGTATGCGGACTCGTGGCGAGGTGGACGAGGTTCCGCGGGGACGGGTGCTCCTCGTTTTCTTGACGAGCAGCGAGCCCGAGCCCCCGCATTTCCAGCACACGACTCCAGTTGATTCCTCGTGCGATAGGTAGCGATGAGCGGTGGGGGCGTTCGAGGAGAAGTCAAGGGTAGTGTCCTCTGTGTCAACTCTCGCAATGGTGCAGGATCCCATGGAAATCGCAACTGGGATGCGGGGGGGGTTGTTGTTTTGGAAGGGCGTGTGTCTATTGGCAGTAGCGCAGAATCCCACGAGAGACGCAACTGGGACTAAAGTGTTCGATCACGAAATGCAACCCAGGAACAGACGGGATTCTGGCTCGGAGGAGGAAGAACGGAGGAGCTCCGCGTTGGGCTCCGTCCTGGGCTCCGTAGTGACCCTGTGAGCCGGCGAGTCGAAAGTCAAGTGAAATTGCACAGCCACTCCGTCACCGCGCTGAACCTGGGCAAGAGCATCCGCCCTGAAGTTCAAACGAAAAAGGACCCTTCAATGCGTCAGACGTGCATATCCCGAGCAGCGTCGGCTGCAGGGAGGAGGCATGGTGTCGCAATCATCCATGCTTCCAGAGGTACATGCTCCCCTTCCGTCTTCTTCTTCAAACCCCGTCTCCGTTCTTTCACTTACGGAAACCACCACCACCAACAGCGCCATCTCCAGCAGTCCAACCAACGGCATTCCAAAGACACCCCTCCTCCCTCATCCCCAGCTTCCGTGCCCTGACCGTCGGGCCTAGATTCTTTTCTCCATCATCTCCTTCGGCGTCACCCATATGCCGAGGCTCGCCACTGCCCGACGTCCTACGGGGAGGACTTGTGTCGTCCCTCCTTCCACGACCTACCGCGAGCTGGGGAGTGCGATGCGAGAGCACGTGGGGTAGGGAAAAGGTCGCTTCCAAACGAAAGACGAAAAAGTACAAGCTCAAGAACCACGGCGGAGCCGTCGCCAGGTAAGGAAAAC
>JADGJA010000032.1:0-65002 GCA_027596035.1 Thoreauomyces humboldtii
ACCTGCTGCTCACCTCACGCCGGACTGGTCGGCATTCTACTCCCGCGACTCACCTTTATCCAACGCTTCACCGCTCTCTCCGGCACAGGGTCGTGCATTGCGTCGTCCACAACCTTAGCCTGTGTCTCTCGCCTTGCCGGGTGGGTTCAAAACGCACCTCACATAACTTTCGCCGTAGCCGCCACCGCCGTCAAATGTAAGGTGTCTATCCGTACAGTGTGCAGACGATGAGAGCCAGCGCCTACACTGCATGACTCCTGCAGGGAAGACAGTCAGGGGTGCTACGCCGGGTAACCTGTTATTGTACTTTTTACCCGGTGGAACTGTCGGCGCGCACCATCCAAACTGACCTTCGTATTGGAGAAAAGATGTCTTGCCTCTTTTCACCCGATAACTGATGCTGCTTTCATTTTGCGTCTTTAGCGAGCTGCAACCATGGCCGAAAAGGCGTTGGAAGTGTACACGAAGGGGACTGAGGCATGGTTCCAACATGACAACGAGGGATGGGTCTTGGGAAAGATGACTACCAAGACCATTACCGGGGATGACGTTAAGCTCGTCTTCCAAGTGGAGTCCGGACCGGTAGGCTTGCGTTTGGGTTCTTGCAGGCAGACATACATACAGGTGTGATGATGTTGACTCGCTGCGAAAAATATAGGACGTTACGTTTGCATCAACTCTGACCAAGCTGAACGCCAACAAAGCTGCCGACCTTCCTCCATTACAAAACCCTCCAGCGCTCGACGGCACTGATGATCTCGCATTTCTTTCCTATCTGCATGAGTGAGTGCCCCCAACCTCAGACGGTAGCTAATCCTTGGATTACAGCTGAGCATATTCTCGAAATTTCAGACCTGCTGTTCTTCACAACATCAAACTAAGATACCTGCAGCAGAACATCTACACATATTCGGGCATCGTTTTGATCGCTATGAACCCCTTCGCCAAAGTCAATCTGTACGGATCCGATATCATGCGGGAGTACTCTGGCAAACGGAGAGAGGAGCTCGAGCCGCATTTGTTTGCCGTTGCCGAGGAGGCGTACAGGAGTATGATTCAAGATAAAAAGAATCAGTCCATCATTGTTAGCGGTGAAAGTGGTGCTGGAAAGACGCAGAGCGCTCGGTACATCATGCGTTACTTTGCGACTGTCGAAACAGGGGGCTC
This sequence comes from Thoreauomyces humboldtii, assembly GCA_027596035.1. NCBI lineage: Eukaryota > Fungi > Chytridiomycota > Chytridiomycetes > Spizellomycetales > Powellomycetaceae > Thoreauomyces > Thoreauomyces humboldtii. Next base: position 1,168 of record JADGJA010000032.1, read on the forward strand.
AACAGCCGGCGGTGACAGCGAGGTCGAGCGATCAGTCCTCGCTACCAACCCCATCATGGAGGTAGGCGTCTCAGGAACACCTGCGGGCGTATGTCCTGTGTATACTAACACCTTGAACCCAGGCATTCGGAAATTCAAAGACGACGCGTAACGATAACTCATCACGATTCGGAAAGTACATGGAAATTCTGTTCTCCAACCCTACCTCCCAAAATCCTTCCGTGCGCATTACGGGAGCGAAAATTCGGACTTATCTTTTGGAGCGATCGCGATTGATCTTCCAGCCTGCTACCGAGCGAAACTACCACATCTTTTATCAGCTGTGTGCCGGAGCGCCAGCCGCAGAACGAAAGGATCTGGGCCTCGTCTCGTGGGAATCCTTTTTTTACTTGAAGCAAGGGGGTTCTGGCACCATTCCAGGCGTGGACGATGCAGCGGAGTTCGTGGAAACATCGAAGGCGTTATCAGATGTCGGCATCTCGTTGCAAACGCAATGGTAACTCGTGCCACCGTCAATGCTTCTTCCAAGGCACACCCTGACCATCTTTTTAGGGCGATTTTCAAGATTTGCGCTGCCCTTCTGCACATCGGGAACATCAACATTGAAGCCAAACGCGACGAGGCTTTCATTGCCGATGACGATCCTGCCATGGTGATGGCCGCGTCTCTTCTTGGAATCGACGTGAAAGAGTTCAAGAAGTGGATCACAAAGAAGCAGATCATCACTCGATCTGAGAAGATCGTTTCGAGCGTCTCTCAGTACCAAGCAATTGTTGGACGCGACTCTGTTGCCAAGTTCATCTACTCAATGCTTTTCGATTGGCTTGTGAAGTTTATCAACATCAATCTCTCTAAGGGCGGCGATATGGAGGAGGGCCAGCGCTTCATCGGAGTCCTAGATATCTATGGGTTCGAACATTTCACGAAAAACAGTTTCGAGCAATTTTGCATCAACTACGCCAACGAGAAGCTGCAGCAGGAATTCAATGCCCACGTTTTTAAACTCGAACAAGAGGAGTACGTGGCAGAAAAAATTAACTGGTCATTCATCGACTTCAACGACAATCAACCTTGTATCGACCTGATTGAGGGAAAACTCGGCATTCTGGACCTTCTGGACGAAGAATCCCGCCTGCCATCCGGCGCCGATGCTTCCCTCATCACCAAACTTTACCAACGCTTCGGAATCCCAACTCAGAAGTTCTTTGAAAAGCCCCGTTTTGGGCAGAGCGCCTTTACCATCAAACATTATGCAACAGACGTTACTTACGATATTGATGGCTTTATCGAAAAAAACAAGGATACTGTTTCCGACGAGCAGATGGCCGTCTTGAACTCTAGCGAGTTCGAGTTTTTGAAGGAAGTCATCGAGATCGTTGAAGTCGTCAAGCCGGAAGCACAGTCTGCCACGTCACCTAGCCGCCCAACTCGTGGTGGGGGTTCCTCCATGAAAAAAGCGACTTTAGGATCAATCTTCAAAGCCTCGCTCGTACGGCTTATGGAGACCATCCGACAAACGGAAGTACACTACATCCGTTGTATCAAGCCGAACAGCGCCAAGGCTGCTTTCAAGTTCGAAGCTCCCATGGTACTTCAGCAACTACGAGCTTGCGGCGTCTTAGAGACCATTCGCATCAGCTGTGCAGGCTATCCGTCGCGTACGCCGTTCGAGGACTTCGCGGATCGATATTACCTTTTGGTGCCTTCGGCAATGTGGGATCCAAATCCTAATACGTTGACGCTCTCTATCGTCCAGAAGGTCATCAATGACGAGGACAAATTTCAAATGGGACTCAACAAGGTCTTCTTCCGGGCAGGGCAGATGGCCTTTCTGGAGAAGCTGCGAACAGAACGTCAGAGAGCTTGCGTCATAATGATTCAGAAAAACGTCCGAGCAGCGGTTTACCGCAGACGCTACCTGCGCATGCGCGCTGCAGCCATCAAAATTCAGACTGCTACTCGTGGGTGGCAAGCGCGGAAGCAATGCCGTAGCATGCGAGAAACACGGGCTGCTATCAAGATTCAGAGAAACGTGCGAGCTTGGCTTGCTCGCAAACGTTACAACAAGATCCGTGACGCCGTCGTCAAGATTCAGAGCACGTATCGAATGTCCCGCGCGAAGGCCGAAGTCAGAAGTATCCGCAGCCTACGCTCGGCCGTGCTCATTCAAAAGGTTTTCCGCGGTTACCGTGCCCGGAAAACATACAAGGCCGCGAAGACACGCATGATTTTGATCCAGAGCTGTGTGCGACGACGTATTGCCATCAAGGAAATGAAGGTTCTCAAGAGCGAGGCCCGGTCCGTGGGCAAGCTGAAAGAAACCAACTACAAGCTGGAAGGGAAAGTCGTTGAGCTTTCTCGCACTCTCGCGGCACGCAATGAGGAACATGCCAAGATTACCGAAAAGCTTGTGGTACTCGAGGAGCAAGCACGAGTATGGAAGGAGAAGTACGAGAAAGCCGATGCGGGAAACAAGAGCGCGGCTGCGAAGGTCGAGGAAGGGAGCGCGGAGCTTCGACAGGAGGTCGCGTCACTCCGGGGCGACAAGGAGAAGGCCGAGAAGGAAGCGGAGAAGTTTGGCGTTATGCTCAAGCGTCGGGATGAGAAAATCGAAAAGCTTGAAGAAGCCCTCAAGGCAAGTAAGGACGATTACGCCAAGCTTCGCGCTGAGAAGCCCTCTGCTCCGGCTCCTGCTCGCAATATGGATGATGGCGAGACCGCCAACGCTTTGCGGAAGGAGGTTGCTATGCTCAAGGAACAGATGACGCGCCTGCTTGCTGGCAAGTACCGCGCAGACCGTGTAGCCGATTCAATGCTGGCAGCTGCCACTAGCCCCGTCAATGATATTTCAAATCCTACCCCCGGAGGCTACCACGGCACCCCTTCGAGTAACCCATACCCCCTCGAAACCCGATCGTCGGTTACCACCCAGATTGAAATGGATATGGCAGCGGCAGCCGCTAAAGCGCGGCCACGACGACACAGCTTTGTGGATGGCGGTCAATCTCCCGTTCAGGAGCGTGCGAACCCAATGCCTGCTACCCTCTCATCCCGCAAGAGCCGCGCAAACATCGTGATCGATACAGCCCTCGGAAGTGGGGCGGGCAGCACGAGTCCTATGTCAGCCGGTGCTGGTATCATGCTCGAAAACGAGCGCTCCGTTCGAATTCTTGAAGAGAAGGCTCTGGAAGACGAGATCATCGATGCTCTAGTTACAAACCTTCGTATCCCGCTGCCATCCACGCAGACGGTAGCTACGCGCAAGGAGATCTTTTTCCCGGCTCACCTCATCGGGAGCACCATGGTGCAGCTGCTTTCCCACGACCTCGCCAGTCGCATGCTCGCTGTGATGACCAATGTAATGAAGGCCATCCAAAACCTTACCATGAAGTTCGAGGATGACTACGTCTCAGCTTTCTGGCTTTCCAACTGCTATGAACTCCTGTGCGTCGTCCGCACCACCCAAGAGAAGGAGCGCGCCATGCGTCGATCCACGAACCCCACCGAACCGGGTGAAGCAGAGCGCGCCCTCGACAAAGTTCGCAACGATCTCGATTACCTTCTCATCGAAATTTACCATGGGTGGATCAAGGAGCTTAAGAAACGCCTTGCCAACATGATTGTCCCTGCTGTAATCGAGAACCAGTCTCTGCCCGGATATATCTGCAAGCAATCCGGAGGTCTCTGGGGCAAGTGGGGCAAGAGCTCGTCGTCAGCGCAGTTCACCATTGAGCAACTCCTCAACTTTTTGTCGAAGCTGAGCAAGACCATGCGATGCTACTACATGGAGGATTCGATGACCCGACAGATCCTCACAGAGCTCTTGCGGGTCGTCGGTGTCTCCGCTTTCAACCACCTCCTCATGCGCAAGAACTTCTGCACGTGGAAGCGTGGTGTTCAGATTCAGTACAACGTTAGTCGGTTGGAGGAGTGGTGTACTAGCCATGGCATCGCGGAAGGTAAGGGCACAGGTTCTGCGAACCCGCATTTGGTGTGAAACTCGTGACTTAAAATCGATTGCTACGCTCTTTCATAGCCACTCTGCACTTACAGCAATTGCTGCAAGCTGCAAAACTTCTCACTCTCAACAAGACATCACCGCAGGACATCGAGACCATTTTTGATGTCTGCTTCCTGCTCAACCCTACGCAGATCAAGAAACTCTTGTCCCTTTATTATGCTGCCGACTTTGATTCACCGGTAAGTCACTTCTGTCCCATATGAGCAAGACCGCAGTAGCTGATCCATTTCGATTGTCATAGCTTTCACCTGAACTACTCAAGATTGTTGCGTCTCGAGCAGTCTTGAACGAGAAGTCGGATATTCTGCTGTTAGATCTGGAGCAAGCTCCCGACTTTGCGAAGCCCCCACCGAAAGCCGTCGACGTGATTGAACGATTCGTGCCAGCCTGGATGAGCTTGCCGAACATATCGGCAGTAGTTGCTGGGGCTCCCGCCGCGCCGGTGTCTGCGATCAACTGAGCGGTTTGACCAGCAGTGAGGCGTAGCTTTCATTAGCGCCCAACAGGCTCCCTTTTAGATTCATTGTATCTTACGCTTTGATCTTTTTCACTATTCACCTCTTCCCTTACACCTGTCACCTCACCCCCATTTGCCGTGTATCCTACGCATTCACTAGAATTTGACTTTCGACACTTCTTTGCTGCGCAATTCTGATCTTCCTGGCGTCCGAACAGAATCCGTCCGAAAGCAGCGGACTCGAGGATGACTGACGATGACTCCCGCGGTGACTACTTCCTCTTCTCCCCTGCCGTGTTGTCCCCTCGGCTTCTTGTTACCCTGAGGAGGTTTTCAGTCTTAGGGATAGATAAGATTGACACGGAAGTCTACATTTATGTCGTCCAATTGGCAGGTAGGTAGCTAAAGAAGTCCTTTCCCAGCCGTGGTCCGATGCTTACTCTTTTGACTTGCAGAGTTACGAAGAACCTCCTGAGGAGGAGGAAGACGAGTATGACGCCGAGGTATGGACTCCCGCGCCTTGTTGTATGACTTCTTGTCACTCGGTCTCACTCGTCCGTTGAAACCAACTTATTGAAATGTGCTGCCATTAGATTTCTGTTGCGGAGCGGGACAACGTCATATTCGCCATCGATGTAAGTGGAGGTTTCTACTAGCTCTGCTTCTAGAGGAGACACTTATCTCCTTCATTCTTCAGGCCTCGCTGCCCATGCACAGTCTCGATGAGGAAGGCATTTCCTACTTCAGCAGCGCTGTGCGGTGTGCAGCTAGCTTTTTGAGAACCAAAGTCGTGCAGTCGGAAAGCGACCTGATCGGAGTCATGTTCTTTGGGACGGTAGAGACACATCAGATCTCACCAATGACGAGCGTGATCTGTACTCACTCGCTTCTTTGATCACAGGCGAAATCCGAAAACGAGCAGGGCTTCGATCACATTTACGTCAAGCATGACTTGGATTCCCCGGATGTTGATCGCATCTTGGGCTTAGAGAAGCTCTCGAAGGGTAGCTTTCATTACTGCATTTTGCAGGAGACACTCCAAATTTTGATCCGTTTTCATCTCAAGAGCAAGGACCGTCCGACATGGGTTGCTCAAGCGACGCCTCTTTGGCTGAAGTGTTCTGGACTTGTTCAAACCTTTTCTCCGCCAAGTAAGTCCCAAACAGTCGCACGCGATTCACGCGATTGAGATCCTCCTGGCTGATTGTAATCTACACTAGGGGACAGAAGAATAGCACCAAACGCATATTTCTGATTACGTGCAACGACGCCCCCCATGCCGACAATCAAACCCTGCAGCGAAATGCGAGAGTAAGAGCAGAGGTATGTGAAATGTGGGAATCAGAGTACTGTCGTCTGAAGCAGCTGCTGATGTGCGCGAAGGATCTGGCAGATCTTGGTATTTCGATCGAGCTGTTTCCGATACAGTTGAAAGATCATCCAGAGTTCCAGTATGACGCGTTTTATAAGGTTTGTTGCAGGTTAGCAGATTCGTTGCACCCATACACTCCAGACTCAACAATCTATACCGTGCAGGATCTTCCTGGGGTTGCTGATACCGATGAAGATGGCGATGTCAAGGTCCCTGCATCGGCCTCTTCCAAATTTAAGGAGATGGAACAGAAAGTCCTGCGGAGGGAAGTGAAGAAGCGCACTGCGTTCCGCGTACCATTTCACCTTTTCGAGGGCATTACTTTGGGTGTGAAAGGGTAGGCTACGACTTTCCTTCGCATCGAAAACTTCGAGGACCTCATGGTTTCGAGATGCGGTTGAAACCAGGTACAACCTCGTCCTCGAGCAGAAGAAAGGAAGCTATACATACCTGGACAGGCGAAGCAACGCCGAAGTGCAGACCGTCACGTCTTGGACATGTGCTGTACGTATCTTTCGGGTTACGATCCACCTCAGATACCTCATTCCCCTTGCCTGTCCAGAGCACGGCGCAGTCACTGTCAAATGCCGGAACGTCTTTATCGCCTAACGAATCGGCTCCGGGGTCCGGGCTCGCACATGCCTCAACTCAGATGCTCATGCCGTCAGATATGAAGAGCTTCTGGGAGTATGGGGGAGAGAAAGTCGTGTTCACGAAGGAGGAAGTGGCGAGCATGAAGCACTTCCGAGAGCCTGGTAAGTCGCTACTTGCAAAGTACTAACTCAGGGCGCTGAATTCGCTCAACTTTATGCATTTCGATAGGTCTTACGTTGCTTGGGTTCAAAGAGAGGAGTACCCTGAAGATCAAACACAACATTAAACATTCATCTTTCATGTATCCCGACGAAGGGGTAGGCTTCGAAAAGGGACTGTATGACCGAGTTTGCCAACGATCTGACGGAACGCTTTTCCGTATCTCCTCAGAGTTTTGCTGGCAGTTCATCCATCTATGCCCACTTGCTGGACAGATTGCACGCGCGGGAGAAGATCGCGATATGTCGATTTATTGCGCGAAGTAACGCGGCGCCTCGACTTGTGGCGCTCCTTCCCGAGGTGGGACCGCTTGCATTGTTGCCATGTGTCCCTGCGTCCGACGTGAGGCGGCTGAAACCTAAATTGTGTGACAGGTCCGCAAACCTAAGCAGAACCCAGACGAAAATCCAAATGGATTCCATCTGATCTTTCTTCCATTCGCGGATGATAACCGACATATCAAGGCTAAGATCCTCGGGGCTCGTACGCGCGATTCGATTGTAATGGGGCGCAATTCTCGCTGTATGAATAACTCCCATTGGCTTTTTCAGTCGAGGATGCCGCTCCCTTAGAAATGGCGAAAGAGATCATCAAGGACCTTTCTTTGAAACATTATGTGAGTGACCTCCGTGGTGTGACTTACAGGGCCGTGCGCTCATCCCCAGGATGCTCTTAGTCTCCTAGCAATTACGACAATCCGGTACTCCAAAAGCATTACGCTAACCTGGAAGCGATCGCTCTAATGAAGGACTTTGCAGCGGAGGTTGAAGGTAGCTCCGTCTTTGGACTCGTTGCTGTGAACATTCCCGTGCTCACGAGAACTTTCAGACAAAACGCTTCCAAAAACGGAGGACCAACATCGAAGGGCAGGGGAGCTGATCAAGAAGCTAAAGGAGGTAGCCACGTAGTCGATTTTACAACCCGTCAGTATAATCTTTGTACTAATGTAATACATATCAGGAACTTGGGATCCCTGCAGGCGAAGAGCCTGCAGCAGTGCCCAGAAAGCGCGCTGCGGGAGATGCTGCTGGTGGCCCTGCCAAGAAAGCGAAGGCCACAGGGGAAGCAATGAGCGAAGCTGACATGCGGAGTACGGCCTCTAGGGGAAAGGTAGTTTTCAAGGCGAAGTGCTTCCTACATGGCAAGAATCTGATACATGTCTTCATTCAGTTAAATTCATTGACAATTCCGGTCCTTTCGGCATTCCTGCTGTCAAGGGATATCAAGCCAGCCAAGAAAAAGGCCGAAGTCGTTTTGCAGGTGGAACAAGCTCTGGGCTTGTAATCCGCGATTGTCAATCGTTGTTTTCCGGCTGGTAAACGCCATCTCGTTGCAGTACCATACTCTTAATTCATTCATGAATCACATACAAGTTCCAAGCTTGCCAAACAAAGGGAAGTTGCATTGAGAAGTTATCGGTGCCTTTGCCGAACCTGCGCACAACTCTGTCGACCCCGATGTTCATCCCGTGGGCCTGTCGAACATAGGGGCTGTGCACCTGATGTTCGCTTCAAGCAGTGACCTCAACCAACGTCGGTCTCGTCTGCGGCACGCAAGAACCATCTCAACCTACCATCGTCGTCCCGTTCGAGCACTCCAGCAACTCCACGTTCAGCACCTTTAGCCAACCGTCCTGTCCAACATGCCAGATTTTTTTGAATCCATGCAACGCTCGTATGTCGATGTTCCGGTTGGGACGAACGACTACATCGAAGTGCTCCCGTTCTTGCAAGCAACCGAATCGCTCACTAAGCTCTTCGGTAACGAAGCGACGTCGTGGTGCGCTTGCCGGATAGGCCCTGAACTGTTTTTTTTCCTTACACCAGACTCCATGGGCACTGCTTTCACTCCTGTGAAATCGGATCTCCTCGGCAACATCACCGTGAGCATATCTTCCCGGATTAGGCCTGCAGATTGAGCGTTCTTTGCTAACTGGCCGTTCTTGTGGGTCCGGGCAGAAACTGCGCACGCGATACAACGAGAACCCTCAGAAGAACCACACGCTGCAGGAGCTTGTCATTACTGAACGTGCCGAGGGCAAGAAGACTGCCACCGAGGGTCTCCTGTGGTTGAAGCGCGGCCTCGAGTTCACCTCAAAGGGCCTCCGTCGCAACTTGGACGACAAGAACGAGGAGCTGGCCGTGTCTTTTAACAAAGCTTACGAGCAAACTCTCTCCAAACACCACAGTTTCATGGTCCGCCCGGTCTTCGCGGTGAGTCGATCGTTCATGTCGCTTTCAGCGTCCATGCTCTGATAAAGGACCTTGTGCCATGTAGCTCGCGATGAAAGCATGTCCCTACCGAAAGGACTTCTATGCCAGGCTAGGCAACGACCAGGAGAAGGTTTATGCAGACATGGAGAAATGGCTCACCGCATTGGAAAAGCTGGTCGTGAACCTCAATACGTTTTACGTGCAAGGCGGTTACGAAAAGCTGTAGCCTGACCGCTACTGTTACGGATGAATCAAATAAACACGCACATAAAAGGGTTCCATCCTCCCGCCTACATCTGCCCAGACCCTGTACGTACTGCCTTCAATCGTCCACGGTCAATGTTGGAAAAGAGTACAGATGCGCTGCAGCTCGGCGCATGCGCCAACTTTTTGAGCATGTACTGCAAGAGACAGGAATTACTCTAACTCCGTACCATTCCAAGTGATTCAAAAAGTCTTCATTGAGAGGCACGTCTCCGTCGAGCGCTGGGACACGCAAACCAGTCGCCTTGACGATATCTTTATTTTGATGGGAGAGCCTGTCAAAGCGTCGACCGCTTATGTAAGCCGCCCCTTCCTCGCCACGACGCCCAGCTGCCCGAATCGCTTCTTCGCCCGGTCAGCATTGCCGAATTGCGGAACCACATCCATCTCCGTATGAGCACCAGGATCCGCCATGTTCCGTTCTCTTCATCGAAATTTGCAGGGACAAACTTGTTTCGCAACCAAGGAGGTGAAAATGGCTCATCTTTGTTATGGTGCTTTTTCTTATATTTCTTTATTCTAGTGGTCGAGGTGATGATTCTTCACGCTTGCGATAAGTGCGCGTTCGTCAAGGCCAAGTACATTCTTTCTCTCGAGATGGCTGGTTAGACGGTGGCGCGGCGGCATCGTCAGGTTGCGAACTGACTATTATGCCGGGTGATAGTGGCAGCAGCAGCACACCTTTTTCCGAGTGCTTCACTACCGACACAGCTGATAAATGTAGCTTTGGAGACCGAGGACGGAACGAAGACAATGAATGTGCCAAATTACAGAGATCTAGGTATAACCTGGCGCTGGATTCCCGCAGAACCTGGGCTGATGTACGGAGTTCCAAGACCAATCCATTGCGGACGTGGAAAAGAAGCTTGACCATCAATTTGCCGTTTTGATGCACTTGCTTTGGCGCTATCACCTCCTTGAAGGTAAATGATAGTTCATCACGCGTAAAACGGAATGCATCAGAAACTGACCCGAAGAAAACATGCACAGAGCTCAACCCCTTGTTGGCGCAAAAGCTGCCGACTGCCACTCAATGGTCTCTCGGTTGGAAGGCAGTCTCGTTCACGCATATCCGCACGTCTCTCATAACTCTCTTCTCACGTCGAGCAAGCACTAAGCGTCTGTGTCTTGAGCGTTCTCCATCGACCTTCCTCCCGTCATTGCGATCAAACTCGGTGGAAAACTTGATAGGCATAGTCCCAGCGCACTTCAGAAGGTCCAAATCCTCCGGCCATTCTATAGCGTCTAGTCTAGAAGAGTAGAAGCTTAGACTAGAAGAGTGCAGCAAGCCAGCTACATCTTATTGCAAGGGATAACCTGTCGGTGTCACAGGAGCCCTGCACGGATAGGAGTAGACGAGGTTCAAATCAATGACCGTCCGCCACTGTACCGCGGAGCCAATCCACGAACCTATTTACAACCAGTAATTCATGCTAAACCATCTGATGATAGATCAGAACGGTATTCGGTGGTTCCAGTTTCGTCGCCCACAGACGGTCGCTATCCGTCCGTGGTGATTTAAACCTCCTACCCATCTATAGGAAAGAGCTTTTCTGCATTAGGGCTATCGAAAACAACAGTGCATCTTCTTCATCTTGTCAAGTCTTGTGAGAGGGATGCTCGTCCACTTTCGCCCGCTGGAGACCAATCCCCATCCACGTCCCTCACCTCCTCCTCACTAAGCATCAAAATCGCCTTCCGCTCACGCTCAAAACACCTACCCCGAATCCTCTTGTCGAATCCAAGTTGGTATACCCGTATACCTGCGTCAGTGCGACCGGCGAGGCGACCGGTGTGCCTCCATAGCCTCGATGCATCAGTGCGATGAAGGTGGAGGTGTGTACCAGCGGTCTCTTCAGTCGCGTTGCGATGCGCTGTCCCAGATTAAGCTATCTCATCCTCGTTCGCGACTGAGGATCTTGGATAGCGCCGGCAGCAAACCGAAGCGATCACACCAGGACGCGAAGGAGGGAAATTGGGAAGGGTGCCCCCCTCCTATGCTGACGGACATGAATAGAGATGATGTGGTTCAGACTTTTCTTCTACTTATCCGAGGTGCGAACTCATGGGATCCTGCATTACTCCAGTGAAGAGAGTGAAGACACTAGATCTACTGTACAGTGTACGCTCGGTATGACATGGAGCCGAACTCAACGCCAGGTGTGCCATGTGGCCGTGCAGTAGCTTCAGTGGTGGTTGGGTTGGGAGCAGCGGCTGGGAGCGGAGCGGCATGGAGAGAGCGATGAGGGAGAGGGAGAGACAGACGGGAAGGGAGAGAAGCACGAGGGCGCGCGTGGGAACGAGTTGCAAGTTTTCCCTCGTCACTGTCCAGTCACGAGGGCAAGCGAGTTCTCCCGAGTCGAGTCTCCTGTCTGATCTCTCCCCTCCTCCTCCCTCCTCCTCCCTCCTCTCTGCCGTCAGAAATTCCGTGCGTTCGCCACATCTCACTCGAAGGCAACGGCACTGCATTCGTCAATCCGTTCCACCCGCCCAGCGTATACGTGTAGCTTAGAACCTCCACAAACCCATCCCTCCTGCAATGCCTCGCCCAGCAGCCGACAACGGTCCCTCGGTGGACGTCAAGTATGGATCGCAACGTTTCGAGCGCACGCTCATGCGGCCCCTCATCGCTCATTCATCTTGCATTACGCTAGGTACTATGACGTCGAAACTCTGAAGAAGATCAGCCCTCAGTCCGTCGAGCTCCCCGGCACCCGCAAAGATGACTCTGAAACTGGTAAGGTTCGGTAATCCCATCGACGCGCACGGCCCGCTGACTCTGTTCGTGTGTATCCAGGCATCTTCCGCAGCGCCCTATCCCCGGAAGCACTTGTCTTCGACTATCCTAACGTCAAGACCGTCTACGACCTGTTCGAAGCTGGCCTGAGAAAGAGCCCAAAGAGCAACTGCCTCGGTCACCGCGAGGTCATCGGACGTGACAAGACTGGTGCCTTGCAGTGGGGCGGTTACGTCTGGCAGGACTACCAAACGGTGGCGCGCAGACGTCTCAACTTTGGTGCTGGTCTCCAGTACATATTCGAGGACGTGCTTGGAGGACAGGTGGACCAAAAGTACAATCTGGGTCTTTACTCTGTAAGCCCTCTCCTCGGAAAAGCACGACAGGGGTCGTACTGAACAATTCTCCAAACGGCCAGGTCAACCGTCCGGAGTGGCTGATTGCTGACTGGGCCGGCGACGCGTACGCCAACGCGTCCGTTGCCCTCTACGATACGCTCGGCGCGGAGACCACCGAGTTCATCCTCAACCACGCTGACGTCCCGATCGTTGTCACCACTCCCGATAAGGTGCCCATCCTGTTGAAGATGGCAGCGGCAATCCCAACCGTCAAGGCCATTGTGGTGATGCCCGACGTTACGGCGGACGCTGTTAGCGGTCCGGCATCGGTGGCAGTCTTCAAGGAGTGGGGCCTCGAGAAGGGCGTTGCCGTGTATGCGTTCGGGGAAGTCGAAGAACTAGGACTCACCTACCCCCGTCCTGTTCGCCTCCCCACCGCCGACGACATCTGGTGCATCTGTTACACGTCCGGTGGGTGGGGTTGCCTCGGCATAAGTTGGGAATCCGCGAAGCACATTTCTCACCAGCATATCTCTTCCTGACACAGGAACCACGGGAATGCCCAAAGGCGCGATCCTCACTCATCGCAACGCCGTGGCTGTACAGCGTGCAACCCAGTCGTTGCTCGAGTTCACTCCTGACTCGGTCCAGTGTAGCTACCTGCCGCTTGCTCACGTGTTCGAGAAAGCATCTTGCAACAGCGTGATTGCGAACGGCGGTGCCATGGGATTCTTCCGCGGCGATGGTTAGTTTTAAACGCTTTCTCGCTGCTTAGGCTTCCGCTGATCTCGTCTCCACTTAGTTTCCATGTTGATGGACGACTTCACGGTCCTGAAGCCTACTCTGTTCCCGTCTGTTCCTCGCCTGCTGAACCGCATTTACGACAAAATCAACCAGGGGGCCGCTGGCGGTGGAAAAGTCAAGGCCGCCCTGTTCCGAACGGCAGTAAGCGCTAAGCTCGAGAACCTGAAGCACGGACAAAACACGCATGCTCTTTGGGACCGTCTTGTGTTCGCCAAAGTGAAGGCTGTGCTTGGAGGTCGCATGCAGTTCCTGCTCTCTGGATCCGCACCTCTCGGTGCCGATGTTTTGCTTTTCCTGCGAGCTGCGATGGGATTCCAGATCTCGGAAGGCTATGGCGCCACGGAGACAGCTGCCGGAGCTTCCATCACATGGCCAGGGGATTTCTCCGTCGGCCATGTTGGTCCCGTTATTCAGTGGTAAGGATTTGCGCTAGTTCGGCTTAAACCATTACATGTTTTGACTTTGAGATAGTACGGAGATGAAGTTGGTTTCGGTACCTGACATGAACTACCACGCCAAGGACAACCGGGGAGAGGTCTGGCTTCGTGGCCCCAACATTTTCCAGGGGTACCACAAAGACGAAGAGAAGACTAAGGAAGCTCTGACGGATGATGGTTGGCTGAAGACGGGCGACATTGGCCAAATCGATAGCAAAGGACGCCTCGGCATCATTGACCGCAAGAAGAACATCTTCAAGCTGGCACAGGGAGAGTACTGTGCACCAGAAAAGGTACTCATTCGTTCGCGCTGGCCGCACGCCTTTCTTTCATGTCATTGATCGCGATATAGCTCGAGAACACTTTCATTCGTAGCAACTTCATCGCTCAAATGTACGTGCACGGCGATAGTCTTCAAAGCGAGCTGGTCGGCGTTGTCGTTCCAGACCCAGAATACTCCATTCAATGGGCTAAGGAGCACGGACTTTTGCCTGCGAGCACCCCTGCGGGAACCCCGCTCGCTCCCAACGTACCGGCCAATCCCGCTATGGTCGAGCTGTGTGCGAACCCCAAGTTCCTTAGGGCCATCGTGAAGGACTTGAACCGTCTGGGGAAAGAGGATAAGCTGCGTGGATTTGAATTCGTGAAGGCGGTGCACTTGGAGACTGATGTTTGGAGCGTCGACAACAACATGATGACCCCCACCTTCAAGCTAAAGCGTAACGAGGCTGCGGTAAGTGTATTCAAAATGGTTCCGGTTTATGGTACCATTCCTTACTCCAGCTTCCTGTAGGACCGATACCGTACGCAACTCGACGCGTTGTACGCTGATCTCGCCGCCGCCAAGGCCGGAGAGGCAGCGCCCGAGATCAAGGCCAAACTTTAGAATTAGGAAGCATGCCTTTATATAATTTCACGAGTCAGAAGGGCGCTGATATAAGACTGTACATCAAAGAAATCATAGGTCTGGTCACTCGGACGGGAATCGCCGAATGGGCGTGTCGTCATCATCGGCTTCGTCATCCAGATTCTCCATCCGCTGCAGCAACGAGATGCGATGCGCCATCCTTATAGCCTTTAGAATGATTAGTTTGGTCCATTACTGGAAAACGGTTGTTGTTCATGTCTCACCTCCTCCTCGACAGCGGCTTGATCGACTGGATGAACCACAGGTCGGAAGCCGTCGCTGTTGAGCATGCTGTCGATGTCGGCCTGCATCTCAGCTCTCGCGGACGCGTCGTCGTTCACGGCAGCGAGGAGCTCGGCCTGGCGTCCTTCGTCCTGTGGCTGCTGGGAGGGCAGCGCGGCGGTGTAGTACGCCTCGTTGACGAGGTCTGTGTTCATGAGGGCCTGCGGTGCCCAGTTGTTGACAAAGCAGCCGTGCAGTGACACGTATGCCGCGATCATGGCCAGTCGTTCCACTGGAACCTGCGGGGGCGCGCTGGTCGTGTCGCCCTCGGGAACCGGCGCGAGCGTCGTGACCTCCAATTGGGCCAGGTTGTATCGTGCCCGCTTGACACGACCTGACGCGCTCGGCAGGAGGGCGCTTAAGGCCTCTTCGAAATCATCGTAAGAAAGAACTCCTTGCTCCTGGTGGTCGCTTTTTTTGAAAAGGTGATGGAACTGTCGGGTGGTGTCAAAGAAAGGACGATAAGAATATGGAACGGAAATGTCCGCGCGGGCCGCATTGTCCATACTCACGAGTTTTTGATTGGGCTCAATTCCTGTCCGCAGCATGTGTAGAAGGTGTTCCTCGACTGTCTCGCGGCAAAACCGATTCTTGCTGAACGCAACGAGTTCAAGCTCCATCTGGTCGTAGATCTCTTTCTGCAGTATGATTGAGAACTTTGAGGGTAGGCCGGGATAGGATTATCGTGAGAGTCATACCGGCCGGCTAGGATAAAGAACTTGGATCGCCTTCCGGAACGAGGCGGCGTCGAGGTTCTCGTATGTGGCAAACAGTCGGCGTGCCAAATACACGTACTTCCACATGACATCCTCGTCACCGCTGAGATGACGCACAAAGATGTTCACAATCTAACCAAACAACGTTAGCCGTGTCAATGTCAGCGTTAAAACCATCGTATCCATCTCCGTACTGAGTTGCTTTCTTCGTAAAGTTGCAAAGACGTAAACAGGTCGTGTATGGCTTTGCGTGCGATATCCGAAATCTGATATCTTTCCTGCATGCGCTCGTAAAAAAAGTCCTGTTCATAGACCGCACCAGTAAGTACCCTTTTTCTTCTCGTTTCTTTTGGGAAAGTATGACGAACCTCGAAGCGCGAAAGGGCTGGCGGATCTTCGGAGTCGACACGGTCCAGCTCGGTCTCGTAAGCCCACCGTTGATCGTAAATGTCGTCGATTATGCCCAGCAACTTCGTAAGTGCAATCGCTCGAGGTGCACGAGGTTTCGCTCCGCTACGAGTCTCGTAATATTCTTTCCATAGACGTCTGAAAGCGGGTGTCGCCTGAAAACTCATCTTCCTTAGCAACAGGCAGTTCCTCCTCGTACTTTTTACGCAATAGATACCTCTTCGTTTTCGTCCTCAGTGACACCTGGGTCAAACTCGAGCATGGCGAGACGCACCGGTAGGTCCGCCTCAAAAGCCTGTCGATTGAAGTTTGTGCGGAGCCGCAGCGAAGGATGTGTGAAGCGAAGGTGGGTCACGCCAACAGGCAAGGGAACGACTTCGGACGTCAGCGTTCTGTGTGGACAGACCACCGTCTATGAGAAAGCCTATTATATATAGGACTCTATGCATTTTGCGAACGTAAGTTTCTCACGTACCCGCTCGCCGCACTTGCTGCAATACTGCATGGTCCGGCATGGAGTGTAAGTCTGACCACGATCCTCAGAGTATTGCATCTGTATATTGCTGCCAAAATCAGTTGCTTTCGCCAATGAGGAACAAGGTCTCTGGTTTTTTCCTGTACCGCAAAGGCATATTTCCGCAACGCATCGTCCGCTGTTCGCTGAATCATGCTCATCAAACGATCTCCAGCGTAGTTCGAAAGTACAATCTTCAAGCCCTGCACGTGTTTTCGCAGAAGCTGTTGCTCCTCCAGTAGATCTGCTATCCGCTTGCGGAACCCGCTAACAATCTCACTCAGCTATGGACAAGCAGGGTAAATGCCGAATTCTGCAGTCAAGGCTTGGTTTGACAGCTTTACCTCGAGTCGGTAGGATTCGTCCCGCTCCTCAGTCCCTGTCGTCACCCCAGATAGAATCTCCTGTTTTTTATGTAATTGTGCTAACGCAGCTTCATAATCATCCAGCTGCCAATTCAAAATATCTGCGAACTGCTCTTCGAGCCGCTGAGCCTGGTAGAGATCGTACTCGACCATGCCCTAGCAAGAGCGATGTTCATTTCATGGAGGCTGTGTCGACCCTTCAACTTCAGTAACTTCTCACCTGCGAGTCAATCACAAGTTGCTGCTTGGCCTGATCGTGCTCCTCCTCGTATGTTCCATCTGCGCGAACGTTGAGCTTAGGTCACTCAAAAATACAGAACTGGATTATGTACCATCAGTGGGCTCGTCATATGCTGACTTGAAAACCGTAAGCTTCTCGATGACTTGATTTGACTGTGCTAAGGATGACTGCACATATGGTCAATAAAAGTGTGCGATCATACGCTCCAAAAAATCCCGGCGCACCTGCAGCTGATCGATATGACGCTTTAGCAAGTCCTCTTTGGAACCATGAGTCGCCCGGAGGTCCATCTTTTCATTTTCTTGCTGCTCGATTTGCCCTCGCAAGTCAGCAATCTGCTTCCGTAGACGTTGCTCATTGGCCTCTCCATTACTGATTTCTTGCCTGTCGAGAGGCGGACGTGACAGCAATAAAGTCAGAAAGCTAGGATTCAGGATGATCCAAAACGTCGCTGCCCACTTACTTGAGGGCAAGGTTCTTTCTCTGCAGCATCTGTGCATCATAGTCACGGAACTTGATCTTTTGCTCGAGTTCGGCGACTGCGTCGTGCGTCTTGACGCCTTCATCAGATCTGTATGGCCAAGGTCCTCCGATGAGTTCTGTGCACGTAAAGAGCAGTCTGAGCTGTCCAAAGGGCCGGTGGGCTTGCCTTGCCTGTACGACGCGGTTGACCGCATTAAAGTAGGGAAGCCGAGCAACAAACGGCTGTGTGTCGGTGGAGGTAAAGTCGTGCGAATATACGGACTCGTACAGCTCCTTGGTCAAGCGGCGGACCAGCGGCCCAGCGCTGCCCAGTTGCGGCTCCAGCTCGGCGAGCATGGAGAAGCATGCCGCCGTTCTAGCAGCATGTGGGCGACGTGGATACGTCTCTGCGATTTCTTTCAGGCGGATCTCATACTGCAAGACTGTGGTCCAAAAAGTAAGTTTGGAGCCTTGTTTAGCAGCTGCCCGTCTTTTTCCTGTTCATACTTTGTGATCTGGAAGTAAGCCTGGGCTGATGACTAACCGAGCCTCTTGGCGAAGGACGATCTGAAGGGTTGATGTAAAAATCAGCTTTGGAAGGCCTTGACACCATCACGGTTAAGCTTTCGAGAAGTGTGCTCAACGAAAGGGTTTTGGGACAGAGCGGAGAGGAGCGCGTCTGGTGTCCGTTGGGGTGCTGAGAGGCGCAGTCACATCACCCGGTTTTTACCTTCGATGAGAAGTTCGGAACCTCGGACAGACAGCCAAACAGCACAACCGTTTGAAAGTAGTGGTCTTGCTTCGGAATTCCCACACGAGCAATATTCGGATATTCGTCTCAGAGCCGTTCGTCCTCCACTGAACTCTCCGGTCCTCCACTGACAAAGACTGCCCGACACTCCCGGGCGCTCCATGACCTCGTTCAATCTCCCTCCGCCAAACCTCTGGCTGCAAGCCCTTTCCCTGCATCCAGTCCTTGAGCACTATTCTCCATTGGTCGACGATTGCGAGGGGGCAGGAGGGGTGCGGGATGCAACTCTTCCGGATCTCTCTATGATAGCCGCGGAAGGCCCTGGGAGCGAGCACATCTTGGACGTGTCAAGTCTGGATCTGGGAGACAAGGAAACCGTACGGCGTCCGATTCGGAAATCTCTGGTGGTAGTCCACGAGGGTCTCGTCTACGTCTGTCTACACTTCGGGTCTTCGAGTCGGATTCGAATCGTTAATCTGAGGAAGTGGAAGGGCTTGATGGATGAGACGGGGGATGACGTTAAGGAAGCTCTTCAAGATGCGGATTACAAGGTCCGTAACTGTCGATGTGATTGTTCTCGGCGAGTGCTTACAAGAGTTTTTTTCTGGGTTTTTGGGAACAGGAGCTGCGTCTTGTAGAAGTTGATTTTGTAGTAGAGCAGATGGAGCTCAACGGTACCGGCCGGCACTTGGCATTGAAGGGGACCAAGGATGTGGCCATTGTTGTGCTGCCACGAATAATATGGACGGACCGCGTCCAACGCGAAGTCATCTCTGCTACGTCCTGGCGACTAGATTTGACATCGCACGCGGAGGTAGCCAAAGTTCTCTGGCACCACCTGTCTGAGAAGCAGATTCATCTGATGGTGCTGACAACAGATGGAGTTCTGGAGTAAGAAAAGCTAGAAATCTAGCTGAGCCTACTTGAAAACTCACTGCTCCCGCAACTAGGCTTCACGATGTAACGGCTGGCTTACAATCTCTTGAACGATCCTACTGCTTCCTCACATCACCAAACTACCCAACAAATCGCGGAGGAACCTTCGGACCCGACCTTGATGAAGCCCACTTTGTATCTTTCTGCAGCGGCCAAAACGATGGAAAATGGGGTGCTATGAGTGTTTATGCTTTGACGCGAAGTGGGGATGTTTACTGCTTATGTCCAATATTGCCGAAGCAAAGGTGAGTTTCCCTTCCCGCGGCTAGCTCATTCGTGTCTGGCTGACATTAGGACGAACATCTAGTATGCTTATTCCCGATCAAATCCAAAAGATGAAACTGGACAATCTCGCACGGCGCCCTCAAGGGGCTAGTCGCGAGCAGTTTTCGGCAACGCAACATTACTGGCGGAGCACATTTATCGATGAATTACTCCAGAACCTTATCGAACAAGCCGAGTCCAGCTTCCTTCCAGGAGAAGCTGTTACCGTCAATCTTCCTCGTACAGCCTTGATGACTCCATTGGCTTTGGGACCATATCTATTTCGCCCGTCTCCTGATGTCTTCCTGGACTCCGAGGATGCCACGGACATAGTGTCTCTTAATATCAAGAGCCTCGATGTCTTGGCGCTAGCGTTCGGTACTGGACTGGTCCGAATTTGCCTTGACGTACAAGCCCCACAAGGGATGTGGGAAGTTTCCGCTTTAGTAAGCTCGAGAAATCTTTCACTATTGTGTGGTAGGATTTTCAACTTACTGTGAGAAGCCAACGACAGAGGAAAGCGAGCTACCTTTCTTCCTGAATCTTGAGGACATTTCTCTGGGATCAGCTTCTCTCACTGGCACGTGTGGGCCAACGAACGAAGGTTCTAGCAGTCTCATCTGCGATCCACGTTACCCTCATGTGATTTACTGCGCGCATGGAAGCGCAGTGCATTCCATCAATGTGCAACCACTTACTGAAGGATTCGAGGATATCGCTCAGACGGAAGGAGGTTCTGCCGCTCTGGACGACAAGATTGCAGGGCAGATGGCGGACGATCGCACTAGTGATGTCACTGCGCTACTCAGTTCTGCTGCTGGTGAAAGGTAGGCTTGCTTATTAGCCTAAGCATACCTTACCTCAATAGACCTAATGACTGGTTTCTGTATCAGCGCTAGCCCAGTCACCGGTTTTAGCATTATCACCGAGCAGTCCTTAGGTTATAGCTACCTTCTTTTGACAGACCTTCCACAACTTTACGGCAATATTGTTTCGATTCAAATCCGACAACAAACCGACCACGTTTTAGCTAGTGCAAGGACAGCCAGACCGCATCCGAGAGCTTACATTCCTGCTCTTGAGCCTCCTGCTTTCCCCTCCACAGAATCCACTCACAAACCACCGCCGCGATATAGCTTCCCGCTTGCTTCCGGACCCCTCCGAGAGTGTGCCGAAATTGAGACTTTGTGGTCGTTCTTCGAGCACATTAAAGATCGCCGGGCAGATCTACTAGAACGACATCAAGCTATATTTGCGCTTGAGGGCCGGTAAGTGCATGAAGCATGGGCGAGCTTTGTTCCGAGTCCTTAAAATTTGACTGTGCAACTCAGGCTCACGGCACAGCAAGTCGAGGTCCGTCAGCAGCAATCTCTGTTGACTCTATATCAGGAATACTTGGAGCAACGGGTCAACTCACAAATAGATGACTTGCATCGCAAGCTTGAGTCACTTCAACTCAAAGAATATGTACACCGCAAGAAGCTAGGATTGATTTTGCAAATCCTCATGGACGCAACGCAGCCTCTGTCGACAGCGGAGATCGCCTGGATAGCAGAACTCAAGGCACTCCGCCGAGCCTTCGCAGAAAAGATGCAGCCATTCAAGGAAAAGGTAAGGCTGTCCGCTCTTTCTAGCTCCGCAACAACAACTTATGAGCTAGAAACAGGTGGAAGCAGAATTACGTAATCTTCATCAACGACAAAACCTACTTCGTGAACAACGTGACGGTCAGTACGCCAGCGCACGGGCACCGGGACTAGGAGACTTGCAACGCCGGCGAATTGAAGCAGCTCTGAAGCAAGAGTGAGTTACTCCCACGAAGACTTTGCACAGTACATCATACGGTATTAAATTTTTTGTTATTGTAACAGATATACTCTCCTCGTGACAGCCACACAGAAGGTGACCCGCCTGAAGGAAAGGTTGCGAGAAGTTCGAGAAGGCGCAGGACAGAGCTTCAAGCACGCGTGATTTTTTTCGAATTAGCTGATCCATGTATATACCAAGACCCGCGCGCACAGAAAGCCTTTCTACTCTATTCTATATGTTTTCAAGGCAGCATGATAATCCCTGTGCCTTTGTCCGGGAGGTCGAGAACGCGCATTCCTTCGGGGATGTCTACAAGATGTGATTCCAGCACACTGGCAGCCCATAAAAACCCTTGCATAGTGATGAATTGTGCCCCGCATGAACAGCACCCCTGATGCGCTGGATCTTGGAGGTTTTCAAGAAGGATGGGTTCGACGGTCTCCGCATAGTGCGACGATATATCCTCATATTGATCTCTGCTCAAATACGGTTAAAAGTCAAAACCTTGATGAATCTTTTTACGGAAGCAGATGCGTACTCACCCTAAGACCTTCCGGACATCATCGTTGATCCGGATCTGCTCTATCACCGTAGCCCACGGCGACCTGACTCCTCTCGCCTTCTCATGTGCGAGCGCTAGACACAAAGTGGTGTCGTCATCTAACGCATCCATGTTGCTGCAATCCGACAAAAATTTGTGATAGCAGGGCGGAAGGTGCGGCGAATCGATTCGGAAAAGAAGGAGAGTTGGGTCGAATCGACTGTCCGCATAGTGTTGAGGAAACTGGGAGGAAAGATAACTAGCGAGTCCCGCAGTAGCTAAATTCATATTGTGCCCAATAATCCGAGCCTGCCCTAAGTGCGTCAAAGGTTTCAAGTCAGAACGACCGCATCATAAGAGAAATCGAGTGGGACATGCCTTCACGATAGATGGTAACCATCCTTCCTCGCTCCGTCCGCGCCGTGTGTTCAGGCAATGCGTCGGGGTTCCTGACAGTAGCTGCCTTTCGCCTTAGAAGCTCAAAAAGCGTAGCATGAGCCATGAACTCGTTTCTTGGGCCACAAGGAACTCTCAAGGAGCTCCCATACTCGGCTTTCGGGTCTATCTCGCATCCGTTCATGACCAGCAATCTAACCACAAACATCAGATCTCCTGGCAACTCGGTTTCGTTATTCCCTTCGAATAGTAGATGCACTAAGCGATTCGGAGTTGTTCTGGCCAGTACCGCTCGCTTGGCCGGAGCAAAGCGGTCAGAGGCATCTCGGATATTGAGAGCTATCTTAACGTAGTCCTCGGGATTCGGATCCAACACGAAACCATAGTTTCCAAGCAGGTTTTCGTTTCCTTTGGCACCGTAATTATTGTAGATCTCTTCGCCCTTTTCCACGCCATCCAGGGCCACAAAAGTTACATCCACGCCCTCGCGTATCTGCCATTCGATCCGGTGGCCGCGTCGATGATTCAACATGTCCAGCACAGGATATAAACACAGCTCACTGGCACCCGACGAGATTTCTGCCGGCTCCTCTGCAGCAAGATTGCGCTCGTTCGGCAAAGAGGGGCGTGTTCGTGGAAAGGCGCGGGAAGAGATGGCGCTGTACGCCCATCGAAGGGTTTTCCATGTGAGCTTGTGAGAAGGGAAGAGGGGTCCGCAAGCGTCCCGGATCACTTCGAGTCCTTTGACAAGAAGTTTCCGGCGTTCAGCAACAGTATGGCCGAGATTGGTTCCTTCCAGTAGCTCGGAGGCATCGTCCCACCAGAGAGGGAGGCTGTATTCTTCGGGGAGGGCATCGAAGTAAGGCTTCCAAAACGACGCCAAGTTCACGAACCGTTCGTAAGCCATGTAGCCGGCCAACAGTATGAGGCCGGGAGCGTACGGGTCTCGACCGCCCTGCGTCAGCTCGGCGGCAACCTCCGGAGTGGCTATGTGAGCAGCAAGAAGGGCTCCGATTCGAGATTCCCGAGCAGTCGTTTCCGACAAGATAAGGCACGCAGGAATACTTGCAATAGAGCTATTTGGCGGTATGGAGTGCAGAGCATAGGCGGAACGGGCTGAGCAAAAGGGGTCTAATGCCCCCATAGATGATGGTCAGTGACCGAACAAGACACCTTGGCGAGCTTGAGCTTACCCTTATCATCTCCTCGGAAAACAAGGTTCGCTACATCTGCTCCCTTCTCGGAAGCCCAGGCAAGAAGCTTATCCAAATTCAAGGACGCCGGGACTGGCAGACTTTGAGACAGTTGCGAGTTACATTTCTTGGCCAAAACATTTTCCAGCAGCACAGTTGGCGTTGCAGCAGCAGCTGCGCTGAGCTTCCTCTTGTTCGACACGGTATGATGTGTGGTAGACATGTTGGATCGAGGCTAAATGCTATGGAACAGATTGTGGAAGCCTTTTTCGCTTGTAAGTGCGACTACCGAAACCATCGTCGCTGTTCGAACCTTTCGAACCTCCCGAACCTCTCCCCACACCGACGCTGGACATTCGCATTTGAGTTCGCCTGCGAGCTGTTTCCCTGCATTATGCCAGCTGCAGCTTGACCAGAAACATACTTCCATCTACTCAATACTTGAATTGTCACAAGAAATTAAAGCGGTGCTGGCGCAAGTGTGCATCTAGATCACCGACATCGCTTGCTAGCTCGCTCGGGAGAACATGGAGGCAAGTATCCGATCATGCTCACTCGTTTGCCTTCTACTCTAACTTTCTTCCTTCTTTGAACAGAGTCTTAATTCCCAGCAGCAACTCAATGCGGTCAACTGCGAGGGTAATGTTGGAGTCTCAACGATGTTCTGTGCCGAAAGCAACGCCTTACTAACCTCATGGATGGGTATCAGCTTATGCCGAGCGCCTTGCGGATGTCGCTTTAGGTTATCAGCTCTCCAATGGATATGTCGGATCTGGTCGGTGTCTGACACGACGAGCTTTTAGATCCCCAGGCTAGGTTGAGAATAGCAAACGAGCTTCGAGAATCGATCGAAGTGTTTCAAGATGACGATCATCCAGAGATTATGCTAAAGCTTGTGCCGACAATCACTGCCGTGCTGCTAAATGAGGACCCAGTTTTTGTCAGCAACTCACCCGTTCAGGTTCGGTGCCTTCCTAAAATCGCTTTGTCAATAGCACGGCGCTCATGAAGCTTACATAGAAACTTCGAATGGCGCTGCTGGAAATTATACAACGGCTGCCCCACAATGAAACTCTGAGGCAGTTGCTTCCGGACATCATGAATGCACTGATGCGAGTCTTGAAAGACGACAATGAGGAAAACGCTGCGTTGTGCCTCAAGGTTCTGGTGGACCTGCATAAGGCATACAAACCCATTCTCGAAGAGTGGGTGCAACCTTTCTATGCAACAGTCCAACAAATGTACAAACATATGGAAGAAACTTTGAAGGAGACGTTTGAGGATTCTCCGGTCTCAACTGTGAGGAATCTCGTTTGAGTTTGGTTACTTTATGCGCTAAGACTCATATGTGCCGCTAGACTGGGCCCAACGATGCCGACCACCCCAGTGGGCTTGGATCTCCACCGACGGGAGATGTGGTCGAAAACGCACCTCGCACGCTTCGACACAGTCAACATAGTTTCAAGGTCTTGACAGAATGCCCAATCATCATTGCTCTCTTATTTCAACTCTATCGCAAATTTGTGAATACCAACATCCCCATTTTTGTTCCGCTGATTATCAATGTGAGCGTCATTAGAGGACCTATGGAGCGACCGTTAACTAACGGGTTGCTTGAGCTAGTGTCTTCACCTTCTGCCTAGCCAGCAGCGCCAAGCCTTGGCCGATGCAGACTCCAAGGGAATTGCATATGTCGGGTTGAGTCCTTCTATCAGAAACAAATCAGCAATGTATGATCTCATTATGCTGCAAGTCAAGGTATGAGTTTACAGAACATGATTACTATCGGGTTCGACCCTTATCGGCATGCGCCAGACGGTCTCTTTCATAGCATACATATTGCGAAGCTTCAAACAAGCGTTAAAGCCCCATCAACAAGTCATTGCGGATGCTGTCGTGCTATTGATGAGGTCTTGTCCAGCTGACGCTGCAGCTACAAGAAAGGTATATAAGCCAATCTTGAAGGCCATTCGCAGATTCTGACATGCCTATCGGAAATAGGAGCTTCTAGTCGCCACACGGCACATCTGGTATACCGAATTCCGGTCTGCGTTCGTCAGGCATGTGGACGTCCTTTTGAACGAAGACGTGCTGGTGGGAACAGGGGTTACAGCCAAGGAAACACTTAGGTTTGTTCGGCACGGACCCTTGTTCTCAAGGCGTCCTGTTAACCACCCTTTTTGAAGACCTATCGCACACAGCGTACTCGTGGATCTTATTCATCACGTTCGAAATGACCTATCTCCAACTCAGCTCGCAATGGCGATCCACATGTACTCCCGGAATTTACATGACTCCAACTTTCCGCCAAATATTCAGACCATGTGCGCCAAGCTACTGCTTAATATTGTGGACTGCCTTACCAACATTGCGGACAAGGACGAAGGTGTGCGACTTATCATTATCTATTGGTTCTCTTCCCTATTTCTTACCTCTCGTTTAGCACGGAGACTTCTTCTAAGAATCATGCGCACATTCGGACAGAAGTTTGCATCGTTACGCTTGTCGTTCCCCGTAGTAGTGGAGCATCACCGACGTCGCCGAGCGCAATCACAGACGACCCCGGATGTTACGTCATTTGTAGACGAAAACGATGGCTACCTTGATCTTGGCTACGCCCAACCTATCCGCACCTACATGCGAGCTTACGAAAACTCTCTGGATGCGGTAAAAGGTAGTAACCACCCCACTCGAGTTCCCTAGGAGTTGTCTCGTTGATCTGTTTCCTCTCAGATATTCGATTCCTTTTCAAGAATCTTGTCCAAGGGCTCAAAAGTATTTTGAATGGGCTTCGGATGCTCAACCCACCACCACCAATCGGAATCGCCCCCGAAAGCTGGAACAGTGTCGCCCATGAGATGACTCGGAATGATGTGCTTGTCATGATGGGTATTCTTCGGGACGGTCTCGCTTGCTTCGATTACTGGAATATGGATGCTGTTAACAGCGAAGGGATCGTAGTCAATCCACACGAAAAGAACGCACCAAGCACCGCTCTTTCCAAAGAGGAAAAGGAGGTCCTTGAAAACTTTGCCTCCCTATTTACGCTGCTGGACCCTCCCATGTTTCAGGAGATATTTGCAGCTCAGCTCGAACACATTTTCGCAGAAATTCTCCGGAACATCTCCGTGCTTGCTTTACCACAATACTTCCTTGCCAGTACGATTGTGTCGTCAAATTTTGCGGGACTGATGCTACGGTTCCTCGTTGATCGCCTGGATAAGCTCGGCGACTCGGATCCTCTCCACGCTTCAGTGATGCTAAGGCTCTTCAAGCTTCTCTTTATGTCGGTAACACTCTTCCCGGAAAAGAACGAGGCAGTATTGCGGCCTCAGATCGGCAACATCATCAACACTTCGATGAGTCTCTCGTCGAAAGCAAAGAATTCTTTGAACTACTTCCTGCTCTTGCGGGCTCTTTTCCGAAGTATCGGCGGTGGACGGTTTGAACTGCTCTATCAAGAGGTGCTGCCACTTCTACAGTCTCTCCTCGAGGGCCTTAATGCACTTCTTGCAACCGCTCGGCAGCCACACCTCCGGGAGCTTTTCGTTGAGCTTTGTTTGACCGTTCCCGTCCGGCTGAGCGTACTTTTGCCTTATCTATCATACCTAATGAAGCCCTTGGTGCTGGCACTAGAGGCTGGTACTGATCTGGTCAGTCAAGGTGTGCGCACGCTTGAGCTCTGTGTTGACAACCTCACACAAGATTTCCTGGAACCGATCATGAGCCCTGTTTTGAATGAGCTTATGGCCGCACTCCGAAAGCACCTACGACCCGCTCCGTATAGCCAAGCACATTCGCATGCTGCTGTGCGAATTCTAGGGAAACTCGGAGGTCGGAACCGACGACAAGTGCGGGATCCGTTAGGCTTGACTGCGGTCTTGAATACTGAGAGGCAAATGCAAGCTATTATTTCTTTTCATTCTGTGGAATCGAAAGTCATTTCCTTTGACCCGATACTGGCCCTATCCACGCAACTGTTGGATGCGCCAACTACGTCTCTCGATTCCAAGAAACAAGCCTTCAACTTTTGTAGGAGCTGCGTGCCGCTTTTGCTCAATGTCGACGATTTAGGGGATGACTACCCTGCAAGACTATCTGCTCATATTCGGAAGTCGACGGAGAATATTCGCAAATTTCAGTTTGACGTTACAGCAGCAAACAGCGCGGGTACGCGTCCGGCAACGGACGCCCTTGAGGGGATACCTTTTATATCAACCCCGGTAGTATCTGCAGACAAAAAGGAGGCACACGATAAAGCTGTCACGCAGCTTCTCACCGCACTTTTCGCGGCCAGCATGACCCCTGAACTGCATCAGGAAGCCTGGGCACTCGTTGAGCACCTCATCCGACACTTTGCACTTCTGAGCATTGTAGAGATGCTGGAGGACAAGAAGAACCGGAAACCGGACGATCAGAAGTCGGCTGCGTTCGCTGCGAACGCTCGTTCTTCGTATGTCACAGGATTCATTGAGGGCGTTGTTGACGTCCTTACATCTGAAATCACAGAGAGAAGAGAAATTGCTCAGAAGGCAATTAAGTACTTCTACAAGGTCCTTCGGACTCTTCTGGAATCACAGGAGGCCTTAGACGAGTTGCCAGTCCTACACCGGCTGGCCTCCCGATTCTGTTCTTGTTGCTACCAGCAGCAGTGGTTTCACCGGACCGGGGGCTGTCTGGGAATTTCTCTCTTCAGCTCAAAGCTTGACCTTGGCCCACAATGGGTGCTCAGGCATCAACTGGAATTCGTAAAGTCCCTCATTTACGTCCTTAAAGACCGTTCCCCAAACATGGCTACCGGAAACGTCGTGGATGCCACCGAGACCTTGTTGCACGTTCTGCGAGTCTGCAACCAAATAGACGACTCAGAATCTGCTCAAGAGCGCCGGACCAAGTTTCATAGCCTCATTTCTCTTTTGATCTCGGAGCTGTCAGACTCTAGCGCTGCCGTTAGGGAGGCGATACAGTTGTCACTAAAGCTACTTGCGGACCTTACTTCGAGCGACGTTACCGAACTCTTGGCTCCTGTGAAAGGAACCCTTTTGTCACGAATCTTTGCAAAGCCTCTCCGTGCTTTACCTTTTGCCATGCAAATAGGGCATATCGATGCGATCACGTATTGCCTGACACTCAGACCGCCGCTGCTTCTGTTCGAGGACGAGCTGATGAGACTGATTTCTGAGGCGCTCGCTCTTGCGGACGCTGAAGATCAGGCTCTCGTAAGCAAGACAACACAGACAAAGAATGTCAATGCACTGGTGAACCTACGAGTCATCTGCATCAAGCTACTCTCTGCTGCTATGGCTTCAACAGATTTCCAGACGCCACGGCAAGCCACAATTCGCTCCCGAATCGTAGCGGTCTTTTTCAAGTCACTGTATTCGAAGTCGCCAGAAGTGGTCAATAGTGCATATCTCGGTAAGTGCAAGCATATATGTGTGGCGAAAGGTCCAATCCTCACGTCCGCGTTTATCAAGGGCTGGAGCAAATCATTGCTGTTCAAGGCAAACTGCCGAGAGATCAGCTGCAATCGGGCTTGCGACCGATCCTTGTTAACCTATCAGACCACAAGCGGCTTACAGTCGCTGGCTTAGAAGGATTGGCGCGGCTGTTAGAGCTCTTGACCAACTACTTCAAGGTCGAGATCGGAAAGAAGCTTCTCGACCATCTTCGAAACTGGGGCACTCCTGCCATGCTCTCGGAAGCTTCTGGAAAGCCGGTTAGCGAAATTGAAGACATTAAAATCATGGTCGCAATTTTGGACATTTTCTCGCTGCTCCCTGCAACGGCTAATGTATTCATGGAAGATTTAACAAAGGAGGTCATCTTGCTGGAGCGCCGATTGGAACGCACTATCTCAAGTCCGTTTCGTCCGCCTCTTATCCGGTTCCTCAACCGGTACAGCGACGAAGCTGCACTGTACTTCCTGAATAACCTCCAGGAAGAAGACTACGGACATATGCTGACGGATCTCCTTGAAGAAACGAATGCCGAGCCCTTTCAGCGGGCGATCAGGAATCATGTCGAGACTTTGCTGAAGCAATCTACCGGAGTTGATTTTGGCGCTCCAAATGCTAGGGATCGGCATCTTACTGGCATCGTGGTCATTCACAAAATCGTGCATCGCGTACCGGAGTGGATTCGTGAGAACAAGGCTGTGATCGACAATGTGAAATCACTCTGGAGCTACTACCGTCAACAACCCATTGAGTGGCTCGATCGGCACCACTCTCCCGGTCAGCTGACTGGCCTAATTCTCGAAATACTTATCGCCTACATGAAAGTGCGAGCTGAAGACATCGATGTTCTATTTGATATCATGCGAGTCTTCGAACAGGACGATGTTATCGACCTCGGTTTTACGCGGCATTTCTTGTTCAAGCACGTCGTTCAGAACCCCAGCGTGTCCTATAAGCGGCAGGTGATTTCCAAGTATCTGGAGGTGTTTGACGAGGAAGGGCGCACCCAAAACAGCAAGGCAAACATCCTCCGCTATCTCGTCACTCCGGTGATGCGTGCTACTTTCGAAGCCGGAGCCGATCATGCCCTTGGCCTCATCGATACCGAAATGATTGCCGTTATCCATCAGAAGATATGGGTACCGTTACTTTCAGAAACAGGAGCTTCTCAAAATCTGCACGACTTTTTTAAAGTGGAACTTTTGCAGTTCACGTCTCTATTGGTTCAGTATACACCGCAAGTGATCAGCGAAACTCGCAAGGATGTGATCAAATTTGCTTGGAATAACTTGAAGGTAGAAGACGTGATATGCAAGCAAGCTGCGTACGTTCTTCTGGCGCGATTCATTGAAGAATACGAGACACCACCAAAGATTGTAGCTCAGATTTACGTTGCGTTGTTGCGAGCGCATCAATCCGATACGCCTCAGGGCCGAGTTCTCGTGCGACAAGCACTTGACATCCTGGTTCCAATGTTACCGAAGCGCATTGGCGCTAACGTTCCTGGAGAAGCGCACTCCGCACTTCCCCTGTACGTTCGGTGGACGCGGAAGATCATTGTAGAAGACGGGCACAGCTTCTCGCAGCTTGTTACACTTTATCAAATCCTTGCTCGCTACCCGGATCTTTTCTATGACTTCCGCCATCTTTTCGTGCCGCAAATCGTGAAAGCCCTTCCGAAACTCGCGTTTTCGAGTCACGCAAACCCAGAGTCACGGCTCCTGACGGTAGATTTGTGTCAACTCCTCGTCCAGTGGGATATTCATCATCTCGAATTGGATTTCGAGGACATACCTTGGAGTCCGCCACACTCCCCCGCCGGTTTGAAGCGCTCCTCGTCAACTCCAATCGAGCCTCGTCGGAAGAGGTCTGCCGGTGATCCTGAACTAATGGAAGTTGATCCTCCTACTTCAGTCAGCGGATCTGCACCTCGAGAAACGAGTATCGTGTCGGAGGCGGACCGGACTCAGATACTGTCCTACTTGCTGCGCATAGCGAGCAGTTCAGCTGAACCCGTCGACGCGAGAGGCATTTCCTTTCGAGTCATTACCCTGGTTCGTCGCTGTCTTCGCGTGTGGCCTAATGTGGAGATCAATATCAGCAGCTTTGAACGCAATCTCCCCATCGATGCTGCCGATGCAAATCAAAATCAAGTCATAAATGCAATCCAGATTCTCGTGGCGGCAATGGAGGCCAAGCCTAAAGAATGGCTTTTTGCCAACATCGCAATAATCCAGAAATATATTGAGAAGTGGATGAAACCGGACAACATGAAGATTGCGAGGTCTCTAGTGCCCATTATTACTCAAATTTATGACGCCATCGAAGACACCGTAGAGGACCAAAGCTCGGAAGCCACAATAAACTTCCTACGTTTTACGGAGTCTCGCGTGTCCACCGCTTTGAAAGACCTGACTTTGGGTACACCGACAACTGGTAGTTCGGGCGGTAGCATCTCTGCGCAAATTTATTGTCTCTTGGCCTTCATCCAAGGAATGCAAGGCAAAAAGGAGCAGCAGTACCTCGGTGATATGATGAAACTGCTAGCGCGCCTGGTCCGCGACCTCCAAGAGCAACCGCCGCTGCTTCAGGGCCCGCTGGCAGCGAATTGCCCTTCTCGGCTTTTGGTGATGCTTTTGGACCTTCTGAAGCATCGAGTTTCCCATATGGGTGATCATCGCAAGGCGTTCCTTCAGGCTCTGGTTCAGCTCATGGACTTCTCAACCGACCCAGACTTGCTGCGCACGATCTTGTCAATGATCCGTCATTGGGTCATCGGCGGAGCCGAGTCGTTTCCTACACCACGTGAGAAATCCAATCTATTGGCTCGGATGATGGTGTGCTCTGAGAAGGATCAGGCGCTCCTCGAAGAGTATCTGGATCTCGTCGCGGTTATTTACAGCACCCCGGCCTTTGCGCAATCTGAACTGACGGTTAAACTCGAACAAGCGTTCCTCTTGGGAACTAAAAACATCAACCCGGTGGTAAGACGACGATTCGCAGACATCTTCGATCGAAGTATACCGCGCTCGCTCTCAGTACGTCTCGGATACGTCCTCGGTGTCCAAAACTGGGACAACCTTGCCACATCGTTCTGGCCGCGGCAGGCGTTAGATCTGCTCCTTGGATGTGCAGTATCTTCCACTCCACTGCATGGCTGCGCGCTAGCTGACCGGACTTCGGGCAGCATCTCGCTCCCTGAGGTCGAGCTGGCAGACGAAAAGGATGATCCCATGCAAACGCACGAAATCGAGCTACCGACCCGCGCAGATCTCTTGGAGCTTCATTACTCATTTTTGACTGAGATGCAAGCTTTGTCCGTAAGCTCATTGGTCGACCCCACCCGCCAGCTACTTTTCTGCGATGAGAAGGTGACTTACACAATGTGGGTGGAGCTGTTTCCTATATTCTGGTCGTCACTCAGTAGCAGAGAGCGCCATGATATCCACAAAAGCATCATTCCGCTTCTAGCAAAGGATTATCATTCCAAGCAAATGGATATGCGCCCAAACGTAATTCAAGCACTCTTGGAAGGCATCAGCCGTTGCGACGTTGCGATTCAACCCCGCCTACCTCCCCAGCTAGTCCGATATCTTGGGGAAAATTACGATGCCTGGTACATAGCCATCGAAATCCTGCAGCAGTCTCTGTCAGATACACGGTTTGGAGGTACCGTCGCTGCTAAAGAAGACGAAAAAATCCGGGAAAGCACGATGGACGCACTTTGCGAGCTGTTCCAGAGCCTCTCAGAAGACGATTACTTTTTTGGGCTCTGGAGAAGGCGGAGCTTGTTTGCCGAGACCAACGCGGCAGTCTCTTACGAAGCGGCGGGTCTTTGGGCACAAGCTCAGCGGCTATATGAGGGAGCACAGGCCAAGGCACGAACGGGTGTCATGCCCTTCACCGAGTCAGAGTATCGCCTTTGGGAGGAGCATTGGATTATTTGCGCGGAGAAACTCCAGCAATGGGATCTCCTAACGGATCTGTCCAAGCAGGAGTCAAACGCAGAACTGTTCCTAGAATGCGCGTGGCGACTGTCAGACTGGATGAGCGATCGCGATACCCTTCAGACAGCTTTTGAATCGCTCCAAGATATCAATCCGCGGCGCAAACTGTATCAGGCTTTCATCCTTCTCGTGCGCCAGCACGAGTCGCCTCACGTTCTCATCGAATTTCAGAAGTCTTGCGATGAAGGCGTTCAAAACACGCTGAAAAGGTGGTTTGCCTTGCCCAAACAGGCAATTGAAGCCCACGTGGACCTGCTGCACAACTTCCAGCAAATCGTCGAACTGCATGAAGGTGCGCAAATTCAGGCGATACTGGGTCTAACCAATGCATCAAACTTGGTTGAAAAGACACAAGAAATGAAAGGGGTGCTCTCTACCTGGAAAGATCGGCTACCAAATATGTGGGACGACATTTCGATCTGGAGTAGTCTCGTGGCATGGCGGCAGCATGTATTCCAGATCATCAACAAGGCTTATCTCCCTCTTATCCCATTGCTGCCGCAGCAGCACAATGGGACGAACGCAAACAACCCAAGCTCGCATGCGTTCCGAGGATACCACGAAACTGCTTGGATCATCAATCGCTTTGCACATACTGCTCGTAAACATCAGCTTATCGATGTGTGCAACGATTCTCTTAGCAAAATTTATACCCTGCCCAACATCGAAATTCATGAAGCATTCTACAAGCTACGCGAGCAGGCCAAAAGTTATTTCGTGAACGCAACCGACTACGCCACGGGTCTTGATGTCATCAACAACACAAACCTTCTTTACTTCAACAACGCTCAAAAGGCCGAGTTCTTTGCCTTGAAGGGCATTTTTTTTGCTAAGCTCAACCTCCACGCAGATGCAGAGAGTGCATTCTCGTCATCCATTCAGCTTGAGATGAATCTTCCCAAAGGCTGGGCCGCACAGGCGCAATATTGCGATAGAATGTTCAAAGAGAATCCGCATGTCATAACGCATGGCGAAAACGCGATGAACGCGTACCTGCATGCCAGTAATGCCTATAATGACGGTCGCTCGAGAAAGTTCATGGCAAGAATACTCTGGCTTCTGAGTATTGACGATGTTGATCGCGCGATTGGAAAGTCGTTTGACGACCATAAAGGGGATCTGCCAATCTGGTACTGGATCACATTCATTCCGCAGCTTCTGGCCGCTCTCTCAAACAGGGAGGCACCACAAGCAAAGGAAATCTTGAAGAAAATTGCTAAGCAATACCCGCAGGTAAGCAATCATCGAACATACAGTGCCTTACGTTTAGGCACACTAAATTGAACTTATCTTTTCACTTTCCCTGAAGGCGCTGTATTTCCAGCTTCGAACAGCAAGAGAGGAAGCGCTAGCCGCCAAGAAGCAGGCAGCTATCGCATCCGCGTCTAGAACACAGGACGCGCCTACACCCATGCCTAGTCTCCCCGAAAGCCCCGGAACAAACCAGTTGCCAGACGGCGCTGCTCCAAGCGGAGCTGCTAGTTCCCCGGCGACACCCTACCGAAAGCAGCAGCCCTGGGAGCATATCGAGGAAATCAATGGTGTTGTGAAGACGGCCTTCCCTCTGCTGGCCCTTTCCATGGAAACGATGCTGGATCAGATCATGCAGCGTCTGAAACCGACAACAGACGAAGATATTTACAGGCTGATCGTCGCCCTTCTGAATGATGGAGTTCAGATGTTCCTTCAGCAGCTCACCCGAGAGGGAGGCGATCAAGGCAGCGCTCTCTCGTCAGCTACCGAGATGAATCTTGTGCGGTTCGCAGAAAGCATGCATCCGAATCACATCAAATACAAGATTGCGTTCGAACACGACTTCATCAAAACGAAGCCAAATTTGTCACAGCTTGTCGAAAGATTTCGCGACTGGCGAGACAGACTGGAAGTGCTTTTGGATAGCCGACCGCGCAAGCAGCATCTAGAGCATTTCAGTCACTGGCTGGTGGAGTTTGAGTATCAAAAATTTGAGGACATCGAAATTCCAGGGCAGTACTTCTTGATCCGCGACAACAACAAAACGTTTTTGCGCATTGACCGCTTCGAACCTGAAGTGGATCTGATTAGAGGCTATCTGGCGTGTCACCGGCGTTTTACCATTCGTGGGCACGACGCTACGTTTCATCCCTTCAGTGTTCAGCACCCGGCAGCTCGACACTGCCGCCGGGAGGAGCGGATCATCCAGCTCTTTCGTATTCTGAATGGTGTCTTGTCACGCCACAACGAGACCCGTCGGCGAGACATCTCGTTCCATCTTCCCATCGTGGTACCTCTCGCTCCTACTGTTCGCCTCGTGGAAGACGATCCGAGCTACATCACGCTCCAGGAAGTATGGGAGCAGTACTGCGCAGGTCAGGGTCAACACAAAGACACCCCCATCATGTATTACATCGAGCGCATGCGTGATGTCTACGCTTGTGATGAATTTGCCAAGCGAGCGGTAAGTTGCCTCTCCTCTTATCCACAGCAAGTTCCAACCTCCCTCCCTGAATATCTTTTCTTCACCAGAAAACCGACAAAATTGAGGTTCTCAATCTGAAGGCAGAGCTGCAAGAGGATATAGCCACCAAATTTATGCCCGAGACGATTTTGACAAAGGTAACGACAAAGGTCAACGCTTCGTTTTGGTGTACTGTGTGGCATAGATCTCAACTCCTTTTGATTATAGTTCATGACCAGTGCACTCAGCTCGTATGGGGACCTCTGGACAATGCGCAAGCAGTTCACACACTCGCTGGCGGCCAATACGTTTATGACTCACGTGCTCAGCGTGGGCCAGAGGGCGCCTTACAAGTTTAGTATCTCGCGAAGAACAGGAAATATCTGGTACCAGGACCTCCTCCCAGGTATAATGACTAGACAGTGGCAGTCTCTAGACCGGTGGGTGAACTTACTCAATACCGGAACTATACAGGCATATCTCAGACTACTATTCTGTTCGCCAACCCAGAACCCGTACCATTCCGTTTTACACCGAACATTCAGAATTTCCTCACACCAATCGGCGTAGAGGGCGTTTTCGCTTCTTCACTGCAAGCTATAGGACGAGCCCTCACAGAACCTGCGGTGAGCAGAGCATTCTTCGGTAAAGATGATCGATATGCTCATCAGCGTTTCGCCTCTGTCAGTATGAACTAGAGGATTACCTCAGCATTTTCTTGAGGGATGAACTGGTTACCTGGCTGACAATCATAAGAAAGGCGCCAATGGCTGATGCGTCTCTGCGCGAAGCTACACTTCAGAACGTAGACCTTGTGCTAAAACGAACCGCGGGCATTGCTTGCAAGGAAGAGCGCGAAAAGGTGGGTTGATCCCGTGGCTAGGGCATATGCACGGCTTTTCTAATGGCGTTTGCTTGAAGGTCCTTGATCACTGCGAGCCAGCCAACCAGACTGTGCTAGATCTCATATCCAATGCCGTGAACCCACATAAGCTGTGTCAGATGGACGTATCCTTCATGGCTCGATTGTAGATTCTGCCTACTGTCCGATACCCTCAGGAAGCTTCATACCCCTTCTGTATTGATATAAATGTACATAACAAATCAACCATCATGAAAATCCCACAGGCGTGACCTGCGGGCCGTGTGTTCTGATGCTGCTGCGGTCATACTGAGCTTCGAACTCAAAGAGTGCTGCTCATCCCGGTGTGCCTGCGCCTGGTTGGCCATGCGCGACAACCAAGCAAAAACGAGGCCGTGATCGGGATCCTTGGTGGAGTTACTTTTGTAAGAAAACGCCGCGCAGTCTACTAGTTGCATGGGAGTTTCAACCCCGAACAGCTGAAGAAGGATCGCAAGCACTTCGCACGAAAACCCGAGAGGAGCGTCATCCTATAGCAAGTTCAATGAGTTGAAAGAACGGACAACGCTTTCTAGTAAGCCACCTACCTGATCTATCATCCCAAATGCCGCTCTAATGTTCTCGAGCACGCTTTGCCAGATTTCATTAATTTCATCGCCGAACTCGGTAGAAGAGTCCGACATGCTCAAGACTAATCCTATCTTATCGAGCACGCCTCTGATCGTCTGCAGCAAGCTCACCGGCACGTTCACAGGCACAACGAGAACCGGTGAGATTAAAGAATTCCGCGCTTGATTGGGCACTATCAGACTGGTGGGAGTTCCTGGTTTCGGAGTTCCGAGGGATGGAAGGCCGGCCAGTGGCGTCTTCTGTCGTTTGGCGCCCCTCGAAGCATCCTTGCGCTTGTTTACGCTAACAAAAATCCCGGAAACGTTTGCAAGTCGATTTGTCGGGCACGACTCAGAACCTTCTGTCGAAGGCTTCACATGTATGCCGCTCCAGGAAAAAGCGCTCGCTTCATCGGGTAGTCCTTGCGAGGCCGCTTGCGTTGTGGAACCGCTTGAGTCTGGTTTGGGATCCAGTATTTCAGGCATGCGTATGCACTTTTCCGAGAGGTAAGGGGCGCCGACTAACTCCGCGAGACAGGTATGCACGCGGCGTATTCTGGCAGAGACCCCTTTCTCCCAGGCGTCACTTGGCAGGCCCTTAAACTGAAGCTCTCTTCGCACGAGGTCGGACATATACCCCAGGAGATCCTGGCTCTTCAACGTGGTCGGCGTGGTTGAAACCGTCCCAAAGGTCTCTCCCGCGTTGGGGGAGTCCAGAAAAGGGATATTGTTCGCCAAATCGAAGATACCGTCATTCTTTTTCCAGTACAGGTACTCCTGCACCAGAGCTGGATTCATTTCCTGAACCTTCACCTTTACGTTCTCGATTGTTGAAGTGTTGGCTATCAGCGCTCGGCGCAGTGCATCTGCTTTACCCGCGTGATAGGCAATTGCGGCAACCAGCATTCTCGGGTCGTCACCCGCATCTGACGCTACGCGATCCGCATGCAGGAACTGTAGGCTACACAATGCCAAGGAAATTGCCTGAGCGTTAAAACCTCCCTCGGTGACTAGTGCTGCAAGAATCTCAGTGTACGCGGTAACGCAACGCTGCCACTTTGAGTTATATTCAGCGGGAGGCGCGAATCTTGTAGCGGCTCTCGCGCTTGCGAGGGTTGCTGAGAGAGGAATCGCGAGACTTGGAGAAAGGTTAACTGCGAACTTGCAGCTATCGCTGAGATCCTGAAGGTCTTCCACCAGAATCTCCAGCGATCGTACGGTTTTGTCGGATTGCCATGAGCTTAAGACACGCTTCAGTTTGATCGCTGCTATACTTGGCGCGGTACAAGCGTAACCGGAAGGTCGGCGCGCTGTACGAACAGGGATCTTCATCCAGCTGGCTTCAGCAAATCGGTAGATTTCGGAAATCCGGTTAGCATCCGCAAGACCGAACGATGAGAGTGCGTCACCCAGGAATTCCCATGATCGAGCGATGATACTTTCATTCCCGAATTTGGCTGAAACTTCGATCACGGCGCTTTCAAAACTTTCCAGTGCCAGTTGCCAGGAGTCAGGTACCCGCATCGAGACATGGGCATCTGAAGTACTCATCTCGTCATGCCTTTCGGCCAGTAAAGAGAGGTACTCGAACGACACCCAGAATCTGCATGAATGTAGTCGACGGGCAAGATCCGATGCTTTCCGGGCTTCATTGGATGCTGTCTGGAACGCTCCGTAATTTATAAGTGCTTCAACAAGCTGCTCCCGGAAGTATAGCTTGCACCACAAATCTAGTCCGGGGCTGTCGTTTGCATGTGACCGACGATCCACTTCTTCGGTGGTGGATACCATCGCCGCAAAACTATACGACCTCGATGTGTAAGCGACCATCCTTTCCCTCGTAGAATCTCAAGATACTTACCATCGAATCGCTGATTCAAGGTTCCAACGTAACAGGTAGACTGAAGCCATGACTTCGTAGCAAAAAAGCAGTGTCTGAGCTTTCCTTGCACTCGCCAAAAGCTGCGCGTCCGTTTGCAGGTCACTGATCAGCTTCCCAGCGATTCCTTCGATGCGCGGAAGAATGGCACCGAGGATGCTAGCTGCATCTCGGCGCTGGGTTCGTGTCGTCATCGTAGAGTTATTGGATGGGCGTCTTCCGGCGGAACTCGCAGGACCTATGTTACTGTGGGAAGAGGTCCGACTCACGCTCGTTTGAGCGCCAACAATACTATCCGTGCTCGCGCGCATGCCCGCTGACAGCTGGCGAAACATGTCGAGACTTGGCTCCCCTGCTCCCTCGCTTGAATCGCTTTCCTGAGGACTTTCTTCTTGATGTAGGAGCATAGCTGACTTTGTTGACGTAATACCGGGGTCCCGAAGGCCAGCCACTTCGAGGATTTTGATCAGGATCCGACAGCGAGTGAGCTCAAAGGCTCGCGCCACATCGGGACCCAAGAACCATATGAGCCGATCAGCAAGAGCATGATCCGCCACGTATCTGATTATCCGAAGGTTAAGTAGTGAGTCGAGCAGGTGGACTTGATCTTGGTACCGCACGTCCGATGGGAGTGGAGCCCCGGCTCCGCTGCTGGGAGGAGCGTAAAACATCTTCTCGTCTGCGAGGAGAGCGGTACCAGAAGAAACAGACAAGAAGCACTCCAGACCGTCCGAGATATTTCCAAGCGAGATCAGAGCTTCGGCTTTTATCAGTCGCGCAAAGCAGATCAGGGGCGTTGAAAAGCAAACATGAGTTGCCATATATTCCATGAGAACCCCCATTGGAAATGCTTCCCAGGGCCGACCGGTAATGACAAGTTCGTTTCCCAAGAACTGTAACGTCTCGACCAGTTCCCAGGGATCACAACGGTTGCAGTCGGAAAAGATGTTTAAGAAAGGAAGAATGAAAGGTGGCGTGTACTGTGCTAGTTCCACGGGGTTGGCCGGGTGCGGCAGTGACCCGCGGAGCAATATGCTGAAGGTGCGCGCTGCAAATGAGACGAGAGATTGACGTTTGTCAAGATGTATCTGAGCGTATCTAGCCCGCACCATCTTGGTGACGGCGGTTGCGGCAAGTACGAGATTTCGGAAGCCCCCAGCTCGAGCTGTCAATGACACATAGTGAGGAATATTCTCGGATGCCCAATCATCGCCCGCGACAAACATCTGTTCCCAGCTTCCTACAACCAGCTGGCGGTTGAAAATGATATCCACTGCTTTAGACCAGAACAGGCAAGCACTGTCGAGATCTCCGCTTGCATTCAGGACATCGGCATATTCGGAGGCCGCAATAACCAGCAACGTTCGGTTTTTAGTCTCTTCAGCTAAAGAAATAGTATCTTCGTAGGCGTCTGTCAGATCCCCATAAAGATCGCTGAAATCGACTGACGCGGTCGAGGAACGCAGAACTCCGAGTCGGTACTCGGCGCTTAGCCCACGAGCAAACCAGAGTTGCTGCGATGGACTTGTGCTGTACTGCTGAGAGTCCAGCCAAGCATCCATTTGATCTGATACTTGCCCAAGGCTATCCTCTCCGAGCCTGGTTTGCAGGGCTTGCTGAGCTGAAGCCATGATAGGCTGCAGAATGGTGGCGTATATGCCTTTAAACACTTGGTCAAACTTCAGTCCAAACTGCATCAACCGGTGATACTTTTTGGCCGCGTTCATGGTCTCGATCCCAAATAAGCAGCACTGTGCCAGGAAAGGAAGGTCCAGGAAAGCCATTTGCATCTCTCCGTGCCTGTCAGCCCAAGCGGCAACAAACTGATGCCCTGTCATCTCCGACATTGTGGCGAAAGGCAGCATGTTGCCCGCGCTTTCAATTTTGGCGTAGGTAGCGGTTGCCGGGCGGGACGGATATGTAAATGATCTTCCTGTTGATGGGCGTGACGTTGGCATGGCGATAGCGAAGGTAGCTTCGTCGTCTCCATCGGCCTTGCGAACGCTTACACTTTGAAGAAAATCGATGATGCAAAGTCCAATAACCCACCAAGCTCGCCAAAGTTGATTTTTGCGAAAATCCTGACCACCGAGGGTGTTCCTTCGCATTAGACGTCGTTGAATTTTCCAAAGCTGGTTGATGCTGTCCAACACCTGCAACCATTCACCCACTCGAGCCGCGAGAACGATGGATTGAACAATTGCCTGAAAGGAATCCATGACGAAGCGGAACAAGTCGTGGCTTGGTGGATCCTGAGACAACGCTGCTGTTCCCGGAACGCGCATTGCAGGCAGTCGGAAATCTTCCAGCAATATCCGACCGCAATGTCTAAGCTCAAAAGTTTCGGCCTTGTTCCGACGACCGTGATCAGAGTTTCCAGCATCTTTTCCAATGATATCGCGCTCAAGATGCGCCAGCGAAGCTAATCCATGAATCAGAGAGAGTCGCGCCCGAGCCGGTTGCTCGTACTCTATCACTAGTCTTAGCCGCCGGCTGTACCTTTTCCTATGCCATATAGCGGCAAGGTTAGCATCGAGAATACGTGCAGCTTTCTCAATTTTGTCCCGATCGGCAACCGGAACATTCGCAAGGTAGTTCTGGCGCAGAACGCCGCGTTGACGCTTTCGAGCCACCATGTCTTCTGTACCCTCCGTCCGACCAGATGTTGCGCTGTTAGCTCGCGAATGACGCTCCGGAGAAACGGGACGAACTGCCAGGTGGTCTCCCAGATGATCGCTATGCAGGTTCTGACCGGTGATGGGGCGACTGGAGTCAGCATTCGAGCCATCTTGCTTGCCATGCGCGCCCGCTGATCCAGGCGAAGCGGGTTTCGAGGATGCACTAACCCCTTCGACACCAGTAGAAGGTCTAGATTTGGATCCATCACTCGAGGCGTTGAGCACCGTATCTTTTTTCGTGCCTCCAGATGCTACTCGAGCCGGGGAAGATGATAGCTGTACTTTCGCACCGCCTACCGCTTTGGTTGATGGAGGATCTCTGAGTTTTAAATAGCTTGTGAGTTTCGAGTTCACGCTTCTTCCACTAGCTGCTCAGACGCATCGAACCTCTTGGCTTTTCGTCCACGTTTTCTATCTTCGGATTTTGTAATTAAAAGCCCAGCAGACTTGTCGCCAAACATGGCGCGTTTCTTGCGTTTTGACCACCAAGCGTCTTCCTGTTTCCCACCTCCTCCAGTCTCGTCTTCTTCGTTTTCGGCTAGATCTTCGAATCGGAATACGCAGTAGTTGCGCTTCTCCGTCCAGTCTTCTGCATCAAGGCAAATGCGGATTGCGGTATCAATGAAATGACCTGCTGCTAGACACCATGCTGCTGCCAGACCCATAATCTCAATGTAACGTGGGTTCTTGCGGAATTTGGTGATGTTCTCAATAGTTACATCAGGCCCAGAAAGTGTCAGAAGCGAATATATCTCGCGCAATGAGGTGCTGGCCTGATCTAACGTCTTGCGGCTCGAAGATGGCTGTCCAGGAGGAAGCGCTGCAAGCGCAGCTCGTCCGATCTCGACATCAAAGTATTCGCACATAGCTTCGAGTCGACGGGTGCGGTGAAGGTCATAACCTTTTCCGAAGTCGGTCGTCGTCGAAAGAAGGGCGTGATACGCGCAGTCGGTGATAATTGCGCGCCCTTTTCCCCTCTTCTTACTGATACGCCGCTTCGCAGCTCTATGCTCCGGACCAAGCCACTCCGCTTCTAAAGTTGCAGAACTGAGAATCCTCGTGTCCGAAGACGTTCCAGCAATCGCATGAATAAGAGCGAGCGCATCTTCTGCAACCTTGACCGCTCGAGCTATATCTGCAGGCACCTTTCGCGCCGTTAGACGTCGAATCAGATGAAACGCGAGGTACGCGTAATGATCCGTAACTCCGTGAAGACGGTCGTTTCCTAAGACTGCAGAGCACTTGATGAAAGTGGCGTGACAGGTTGTCAAGATCTGAATAATGTATGGCATTGGCGTGGGAACAGGTGAGTTCATTTGGAGTTTCGTGGGATCGGCAACGTCATCGAGTAAAAGAAATGGCACCAACAGCTCGTAGCATTTGAATGACGACAACAACATGAGCCTCTCATCCTCGATGCGCTTAGCGAGCTCCAATGCAATCAGAAGCTCTCTGCAACATGTCAATCTCATGTTCTGGGCGCCCAGAGTGTCGCAAATTCCCTCTATATCCGCATGTACAATTGCGTGGGTCTTCGAAAATCGCCGGTCGATCGACGCATAGATGCTTTCGATAAAGGCTCGGAGGATAGAAGGGGCGGTAGTCTCTAAATCATCGTCGTTTAGCTTGAACGTGGCTTCGCTGTACGGATCTGATACCTGACTTTCAAAAGCAGTTCGACGGAGCCGTTCATCTGGTGCGAGCCATGTCACAAAGTGTTTTTTTAGCAAATTATATGACTGATC
This sequence comes from Thoreauomyces humboldtii, assembly GCA_027596035.1. Classification (NCBI taxonomy): domain Eukaryota; kingdom Fungi; phylum Chytridiomycota; class Chytridiomycetes; order Spizellomycetales; family Powellomycetaceae; genus Thoreauomyces; species Thoreauomyces humboldtii. The sequence continues at coordinate 44,084 of JADGJA010000032.1, forward strand.
AGCTATATCCTCGCAGTGTGCTTCGTGTGCAATGTTGACGATCTGTCCCCAGCAAAGCAGTAAAGGGAGCGGAAGGCAAGTTACAACCGGGCGGCTCGTCTCGCCGATGCCTCTGCCGAGAGTCTTCCCATCCCTTCCGAAAGCGCAAACTGCGAAGGCGTATTTTTGGTTTGGAGACAGTCCAGAAACGGTCAACTCTACGCAACCATCACCACGTCCAGTGCGAACCTGATGACCGCTGCCGGGGTATGCCATGTCGCTAATGGTCACGATGGCCATTTTATCGCTACCCAACTTCCGACAGTAGAGTTGATACGAGTGCGGCACAACGGTTTCTCCTAGAGCGTTGCGCATGTGCACTGCTTTCATGGTAACCGAAGTCGGTGAACGACGAACAAACATCGGTGGTGGACAGACTCCGGGAGCATGTCCTTTTGGATGGGTGTTGCGTAAGATGTCGGTGAGCATTCGTCCCTCGTCTTTATAAACACGTCCTAAGAGTGAAACAGCTGTTTCCAGCAGCCGTTGCTTTGCCGCTTTCGGCAAATTGGAGCCCTCGGAGGCATGTACTGTTAGGGTCATTGCTCGCAGAGTTAAGTTTTCTCCGCAGTAAAGCGCGATCTTGTCTTCATCGACGTGCGTTCGAATGGGAGTAGTGCGCAGATCCTTGTTTGTAAGTCGCAAGTGTTCCGATACTTTTTTTTTCTGCAATGCCTCACGGTCTTTCAACCACATCTTCATACGGCATCGAGCCAGTCGTCTATAGCCGCTAACTGCCGCGCAAGCCAAATTTCTCCTCGTAACTTGAAGTTTATCAGCTGCGCCAGCCCCATCGGTCACACTTTCCAATACTGGTCCTGCGGCTGGGCTTGCTACTGGAAGCTTGGTGTGAAAGTTGACGTTGCAAGTCACAGATGTTACACCATCGGCTGCCTCCCCGAAGTGGCAGCGGGCTATGGAGATGACAGCTTCAATGTCTTCCAACACCTCGACTGCCTCCTGCAAGCAATCCATGCACTCCATAATGAGGGCTAGCTTTCCCCCCACATCTACCAAAAGCAGGGAATCTTCTGATGGCAGCTCAGTCAGCACAGCGTGCAAAGATCTAAGCAGGATCAACAACATGCTGTCCATAGATAACGAGGCGCACTGGGGGGCATCGGCCACCGAATTTATCGAATGAGTCATAGGCTCCAGAAATTCCCAAAGCAGCCTCGTTGTGTCCACGAAGAGACTGGGATACTGCGATACAAGACTCTCGGTTTCGATGCAGTCCGCCAATGAGTCCAGCAACGCGATGGCCGCTGTCTGCAGCTGTGCAGAGACTAGAAAGCGCTCTGCACTCAAATCCGTCATGGAGGTGTTCGTCGCTGTGTCAAATTCCACTTTTCGTTCCGAGCGAACCACGTTCTGAAAATTGATAGCGGCCAGTCGGAGAACCAGTTCCCTCGAGGCGGCTTCTTGTTCTGACGCTGAACAAGCATGTTTGAAAACCTCTGTTTCAAACATTTCATCGAGTATCCGAGCCAGGATGCCAAAACGCTCCCATTGCTGGTACTCGAAGAGCTTTCGACAGAATCCCATTAAATCCTGTAGGTCCAGATCCGCTAAGCGCTCATGAACCGTGATTCGAGCAATGTCGGCCTTGTCTGGTGGCCGACCTAGGTCCATGTCCGTAGTGTAAGCTGCCATAACTTTTGCCGGAGTGAGGAATGCATCAGGTTGAGAAAGGATAATTTCGAAGCCGACATCTAGCAGCCGCATGAAAAGATGCTCTTTTCTGTTAAAGTTCTCCGATAATTTCTCGATGAAAGTTAGCTTGACGCTAGCTGAGGAGATAACAAGAAGTCCTTCAACAATGGCGTGGAATCTGTCTCGGTCGCCGTGGAAGGAGGCAAGCATGTACAATACGTCGAAGAGAATCTGTCGCTTGGCTTTCCCCTCCTCACTGTCATCCAATTTAGGTAAAGCGAGTTTAGCTTTGCGATTTTTCTTGGATTCCTGCTGTTGCTGCTGTTGATGGCGACTGAGAGGCTGATTTAGATCGCGATACGGCATCTCGGTCACCGCGTCTTCCTCTGGCAATGGATCGTCTCGAATCCCATATGCTATTTGATTATCCGCGTCAATGGAAATAGCTGACACGACCTTTTGAGAGAAAGGATTATTCTGCCCTTTCTTTGGACTACGTTTGCCTTTCAGCTGGCTGATAGCCTTCATTGAAAGAGTTCTGACTAAAGATCGACCTCCTGCTTTCGGTACCCAGGAAGAATCGCCTCCTGTGGCATCGGTTTGGAAACTGATCCGAGAGTTATGGTCCCCGCCAAAGGCCCCGCTGACACTAGTATGTGAAGCATTCAGGTCTATCATAGACAGTCCCAATTCTTTCCTCGAGCCACTGGTCGTGGGCCAAAAGGTGCCCCCCCTGATGGGGCAAGCACTGCTCAGCTTTCTCAAACGTGACTGGGTAACCCCTGCAGACGTTTGCAAGTCATCCGAAGTAACAGGTTCCCCGTTAACAACAGAGATACTCTGACGTGGAAACGAAGATATGCTGGGTCTTCGGGTTCGTCCGCCCGTCGCAGCAGAGCTTGGTGCGGTGCCATGTCGTGCTGCCAGAATTGCTTCGGCGCTAGCTACTTGCTTTCCGTCGGCTATTCCTCGAACCTCGCATCCGAAAATGAGGACATTCAGACGATAGATAGCCGCGGTCATTATTTCGGACGAATCCGCAAGTGTGGTGTCTTCTCTTCCTATTTCTTCTACTTTCGTCATCCCGTTGTTGACAACCGTTTCCGCTCGCTCGTGTGCGTCCAGATGCATGTAAGCTTGATACATGGAAATGTAATGGTCTAGCTTCCAACCAACATAGGATAGACCCTCGAGAGTGCCGCATCTTTCAATGAAGCTAACGGAGAGACTGAGAATGCTTGGTATCTAAGGAATCTGAGTGTTATCAAATCGTCCAGGATCCGCCCATTTTAGACCGCGCCGTTTACCTCGCTCCACCAGCCGCCGCCTCCGATTAGCTCGCACATGTTTCGGACGGACCTGGTCCCCTGCCAGACCAGGTACCCAACCTGATTTTGGTCGACAAGATCGTAGCACTCGCCAACCACGTCCAAGATTTCCCGAGCAACGTCCAGCATGTCGCTGACGACGCGGGCCGACTTGAAAAGGGGGTCAACAGCCTGCAGTGCATGGAACTTGCAAACGAGGACGCCGTATCGGGCTCGCTGTAGGAGCGTGTCTGGTGCGGATTCCTGAATGACGGGCACCGCGAAGCCCGGGACGCTGTCGGCAGACAACCCAAAGAGCGAGGAGGTGATTGTTGTTGCGCCGTCTTCCACCTTTTCCTTGGACAAGGCTACATCTTCTTCCAAGATCCGTTCGAAGCAGGTAGTTCTCGCTACATCCCAGAATCCATCGATGGTCAGGATGCTCTCGCCAGCCTCAACCATCCGGGTGTATAAGTATTCGCTGTCGATATGAGGGCCGAACATATCCCAGCACTTTGTGAGTTGAGATGAAAGGAGACGCCGACGGGTATTGGGCGACACATGGAGAGGTGCTGCAGCCGGGTCCACCTCCTTTCCTCGTTTCCCTTTGAGCTTCACGGTCATGTCTTTGTCCTGGTCATGAGGGACAACCTTCGAGGCAAACGCACGCATGCGTTTGATGCATCCCAGGATCTCATTGTCGAATGTGAGACGTAAAGATGCAGGGTGCATCCGTCCGAGCAGAGGATGAATCAAGTCCACTGGTGGAGCAAGAAGGTCAAGGTATGGGCCATTAACACCCTTACTGAGAGGTAAGAGAAGAAGGGAGGATGTTTTCTGATTTCTGGCAGCCACGCCAGGTCTTGGAAACTTTGAATGCTCGAGTCCCAGCCCAGCAGAAAGCTGCGGGGAGGCCGACGTGGCCATTGCGGATGAGTTGTTCAAAAGGTGATGTCTCTCCCCTCCAGAGCGTGTGAGTAGAAGGTGGTTGAGAACCCTGTGTCCGATAGTGCTCCAGAGGTCGGCCGGAGGTTGCGTCGGTCATTATGTAATCGAGCAGGACTGTCGAAACTTAGTTGACATGCACCCAGTCGTGCATTGGTGCGACCAGGCTCTAGAAGCAGTACCAAAAAAAGCTCGTCGTTTGATTATGCATGGCAAATGGTTATATGGGGGTATGGATACAGTATGTTCTGGTCGGAAACCTAGAGAGGAGTCGAGGCTAAGACCCTTCGTCGTCTGACAAACTGCTTAAATGCTGACTAAGGTACTGAATAAGAATAAGGAGTTCAGCGACGCGGGCAAAGGCATAATCTTGTGGTGCACATCCTTACCGTATTCATTTTGAAAGCAGTGACACTCTTCACGCCAAAAAGACTTTGGAGAGCAGCGTCGCAATGGATCATGCGACCATCCGTCGGCGATTGGAGTCCCTTGCTTTTGATGTATACCCAGAGAGCCTTCACAACGTGCGGCCGAGGGAGAACGCTTGTACCGACCACGGCTGCAAGTTTGTCGCTAAGTCGTTTAGGTTTCATCAGCCCGTTGGGTTTGGGAGCCCCTCCGTCGCTGGCCCTTTTGGACGCTGCTGGCTTCTTGGTGGACGCCTTCCTCCCTTGAGATGGTGTTGCGGTGGCCTCTTCATCGCTGTCAGAATTCGGACCTTCGAACGTGGCAGTCCCACTGGCTATGTCTTCCGGCTTTCTGAGGTGGCCGGCTAGCAGTTTGTTCATGGTGAACATCTGAACGCGCTTACGATTCCGCCCAAACAAGGGACGAAGCGCGTGGTCCAAGATGATGTATCTCCTGTCGGAGGCGTCCTGAAGCTCGTGCTCGCGGACGTACGCCCAGATCCGTTTGACAGTTTCTGGACGAGATATTTCCGCTACTCCGCCAAGGAAGTGTGACAGCTCAGGGGAACATGCAAGCGCTCTGGTGAATCCGTTGGTAGACTCCGATGTGGCCCTTCGCTTCTTGGTTGCGAGCCGATTCATACCACCACCTTCGCTGTCATCTGAGTCGTCAATGAAATCATCGCTTTTGATTTTGGTTTTGGTCCTGGGGCGAGCTGTCGTAGATTCCATTGTGACCCCTCGCTTCTTGGTAGCGAGACGATCCGCTCCATCAGGCTCACTGTCATCTGAACCATCAATGCCTTTAGTGCTGTTGGCCGTGGTTGTGCCCCGGCCTTGGCTGCTGGAGCCTGGCTCTCCAGAGGGTGCGCGGGACGGCAACGGCTCAACCTTCACAAGGGAAGAAGGCTCGGTCTTCACTCGTTTGGCCTGGTAGGCGACGACTTCTTCTTTGACGTCGTTCTCCTCGTCATCAGTCTCCTCGGGGCCGAGTTCGTCTAGCATAGCGAGAATGCGGGTGTCTAACTCCTTTTTCTTGGTGTCAATTTCCGGATCGTCCGTTTCAGCCTTCAACTGCTCCCGGACACTCCGCGTCGTGATGACTTCGAGGTCGGCGGTGCTGAGAATTTCGCGAATGCGGTCATCGTAGCGCTCCATGGAGGGAAGCGGGATAGGAGGAATGCTTTCGGTGGGCACTGGTCAGTGATGTCGACCTTCGTCACGATGCGAGTGAGGAGAACCGAGCCGGAGGAGCGGAGGATACAAGGTCCGGCGCTGGTGCGTAGAAGTTCGCAATCATTCTTGTTGCGAATTCCAGCCCAGTCAACGACGCACAGCATGTCGACCGCCTCCAAGCTGACACTTGCGGCATCGTGCCTCGCCACGGCCACCACAATCATCACGGTGCATTACATGCAGGATCTCGATTTCCAGGTTAGCGATCGACTTGCCGTTTATTTTCCCGTTGCCATACTTTCCTGACTAGCACCCGTTTTAGACACGGCGGGTAGGAATCGTGCGGGATGATGAAAAACGTGCGCAAAGGAAGGAAAACGTCCGGGAGCTCGAGCGACAGGAAGCGCTACGGTCTCAGTTGGAGAAGGACCAGCATGTCATTCAACAAACATAGGGGGTGCTTGTCCCACCTTCCCCTTGCCGCCGCCTGCCACGCTCTAGCCTTTCCGTCGATGGACGTAGTTGCAGCACCAGTATGATGCGATCACCTTACTTGCGGTGTCTGCAGATATCCTCACCGGCCTGCTCCACTCTCCGTCCGGACACCACGACGAGGAGGGGAACGGCGCCCATATCTTGTCTTTGCTCCTGAAACCGCAAGGCATGATGGCTTGGCTATGCTCAAATCGGGGACGTTTGCGTTTTTCTTGGCACACTGGAGGTGGGGAAAACCTCCACAGCTTTTCGCCCGGACAGAGTTTTGATAGTGGCAACGTAGCGGCCTCTTTCCTCAGCCTTTCCTTCTGTATCTCACGCACGGCCTTTTCCTCTACTATCGTCCGTGTCTCTCGAACTTCACACTCGTGGGTGCTCACAGAATTCCGGGAAAGTAGTGAGCACGCAATTGCGTGATGAACTCTCTTTTAATCTTTCTTACGGTTAGCGTACCAGCGTCCGACTTGCCGCCACGGAACGGGGCAAAGCTGCTGTATGGATAAAGTCAACTCTCGAAAGGTGCCCGGGCGCATTCAAGACGTGTCATGCAAACGGTATTATAATTTGGTATCCGATGCAATAAACCTGCATGCCCCTGGACGGGCCGGTATCTGCGTAGACGGTCTAGCGGTGATGCTTGGTAACGTGTTGCATGGGATCTCGCGTGGTTCTTTCTGTGTTTTCGTCGAGGATGAAAAGACGAAGGCAGCCCCGCGCAGCAGGTCCGAAGGCACCTGGAGACACACCGCGTTAGCACCGCGTTCGCCTTTTTTTTCGGTTGTGTGCTCTCCTTTCCTAACGATCCTGACGACTGCGCTAGAAGGATGCCACTCACATACCGTCCTCGGTACAGCGTCAGCAATATCCGCATACGATCGGCATCAAAGGCAGCGGTAGCTCCGTCGCATTCGGCTCGTGCGCCGTTGGCTCTGGTCCGGCTGTACGCGGCGAATGCCTCGACATCGACATTGACGGAACGGCCCCTGCTCGGAAGGCCCAGCAACAACCTCAAAATGGGAATCCTCGGTCTTCCCAACACCGGGAAATCAAGCTTCTTCAATGCGTTGACAGATAGTGCGGTTCCAGCCGAGGTAACCGGCGAGGTCGGGAATTCACAGTGTTTCTCGGATGGCATCTGACCCTCGTTAGCCAGAACTTCCCCTTCTGTACCATCAGCCCGAGTGAAGCGCGAGTCGCAGTCCCAGGTTTGTCGTCTTTTTTGCGGTCCAGGCTCATAGCTTTTCCCGTTCTCCTGTTATGAGAACAAAAAGTGCTAAAGCCGCACGCCTTGCGAACAGATGAGCGCTTTGATTGGCTTGTCGCCCTGTGGAAGCCAGCGTCGGTCGTGCCGGCATACCTCACCGTGATTGACATCGCGGGTCTCGTCAGGGGCGCCGCAGAAGGGGAGGGGCTGGGCAACGCGTTTCTCTCGAACATCTCGTCGGTGGACGCCCTCTTTCATCTATGCCGCGGGTTTTCGTCCTCGGACATCATTCATGTGGAAGGTCGAGTGGACCCAGTAGCAGACTTGCAGATCCTCCACGAGGAGCTGAGGCTCAAGGACGCGGACATGTTGAAGCGGCTGGTGGAGGTCAAGCGGAAGGACGCCGGGCGCGTTGGAAAGGGCGGCGCGGTTGATCAACGGAAAAGGGAAGAGTACGAGGCAGTCCTCAAGATTCACGATTGGGTTGTCGACGCAGGGAAAGAGGCGAGGTACGGAACGTGGACTGCGGAGGAGATCGAGGTCCTGAACGGTCTGCATCTGCTTACTGCCAAGCCTGTCGTCTACTTGGTACGAAGCTTACCTTACCGATATTGCCTTCCGAACGCCCATCTGACCAATATTGCACTACGCACAAATCAGTGCAACATAGCAGAACAGGAGTACGTCCTGAACACCTGCATTTGGCGCGCGAAACTCCAATCTCACATTGACGAGCACCATCCGGGAGACATCCTCATACAGTATTCGGGCGAGCTGGAATCAGCGTTGGCGGCGTTAGAAAGCGATGAGGAGAGGAAGTTGCATCTGGAAACCCTCGCGGAGATCTACGAAACGGACAACATCCCGGAAAGCGCGTTAACGAAAATAATTTTGGCAGGCTATGAAGCACTGAGGTTATCGTATTGTAAGTCAAAGGCTCTCGGATCTCATGCGATGAAAAAGAATACTAATGATTGTACCAACGTCGCACCAGTCTTCACGGGGGGTGAAGACGAGGTCCGCGCTTGGACGATTCGTAGCGGCACCAAGGCCCCTCAAGCCGCCGGGGTAATTCATTCCGACTTTGAAAAGACATTTGCTATGGCCGAAGTTATCAGGTTTGACGACCTCCGAGCCTTCGGTTCGGAGGACGCCGTGAAGATGGCAGGAAAGGCTGTACAGAAAGGAAGGGATTACGTGGTAGAAGGCGGCGATATCATTCGTAAGAGTGATTCCGAGCGGTTCCTTTTACTCCGTATGATAGCCATTAACTCTATCCTTTCCCAGATTTCAAAGTGGGTCAATTGGCAAAGAAGCGCTGAGTCGGTCCTTCTGGGAAGACGGACTGGCATAGAAGCAGTCAGCCTCGAAATTTGGGTCGTACAAGTATGCTAAACTCATTCAACGGGGGCGTAATTCTAAGCGTAGTTCAGCAAAGGGATGCGACGTCTATTACGTAAAAGAGTGGGCCGCGTATTCTTGATGTGGATGCGGAAGATTCAATGTAACCCTATAATCTATCACTCGTTGAAGACTTGCGCTAACTAGGGTAAGGAGGCTCATGAATGCCTCGCAAGAGACGTCCCTCCTGCAATCCCGCAGTCTGAATCGAAAAAGGGTGTCCAGATCGGTGGCGATCCATTGCTGTCCATCAATCCAGATTGGAGGACAGCCATGTCGAACATAGGGCAGATCATGGCTGCCTAGCGCGTTGACTTGGATTGGGCTGAAAAGAGTGATTGACGTCGTTAGGGCACTAGTTTTGTAACCCCCACATGCCGAGACTTACGCTGTTTTGGGTCCAGTACCTTGCCAAACCTGTAGGGGGGAGAGGCAGAAAAGATGAGTTTCAGTCCGATGGATCAATAAAGAGAAAGCCCGCGACGGGCATACCGAGCGGCGAGGTCCGTTTGCCCTTCCGCCACTGCCATTTGAACGATTTGCTCCAGGTCCGACGTGGCTATTGGTCTGACACGGCCAGAGGTCATCTCTTCAAGGAGAAGGTCGAGGGTGGCCATGTCCTTCGTCTTGGTCGCAGCTTTGATGAGCTCCCCATACACCGCCGGATCGATCTTTCGATGTGGAAACGCCTCCTTCATGCGGCCAAAGAACTGCATGGCGTCCGGAAGGGTGGTGGGATTCGAGGCCATTCCCCGAATCAAGGTTTCGAAAGATGTTTCGGTGGGCTGCAGCCCGCGAGACAGTGCGATCTGCAGGACTTGCGCGGCCTGATTCACATTTCCGTTCAGGACTTGCGCCTTGATCATGGTGTCCATGACAAGCATGTTGAGCCCATCCCAGTGTTCGTCAACGTACTTCTCGAAGACTGACTCGGCTTCCGCCACATCGCCGGCTTTACCAGAGGAGGCGATCATATAACAGTACGCGGATATGCTAGGGTGATAGGGAGGCACTTGAAGCATTTCCCAGATTTTTCGCACTTCGGCTGGAAGTTTGCCTTGGTGCATCAACTTCATGACTGTTTCCCAATGAACAGGTGCCATTTCAATATTCTTAGACTTGAAAATCGTTCGATAGGCATCGAACGCCATGCCGATATTCAGATAAGTCTCCTTGTTGAGACTGGTAGGGCGTGCCGCCAAGGCTTTCGCGAAGAGTGTTTCGTAGTGAAAGCTTTTGAAGTAGTGATCTACGGGCGACTGGGATTGGCGGAGAATGTCCGCTGCCTCTGGAACCATCCCGGCAGAGGTAAAAGCGTTGAAAGCGCCAGTTGCGGCGACGCCGACGTACTTGATCCGAGTATCGGAGGCCATAGGCGCGGATATGCGGGAAGTAACAGCGATGATCTGCGATACGGTCTCGAAATCCAACACCCGGCCAAAGCTTTTGATGGCATCGCCGATGTAAAAGGGTTGGGGAAGCACCTTCCGCCTCTCAAACTCGGCGCAGATTCGCAAGACCTCCTTGACATCATGCGCTTTCGAAGACTTTGCCAAGTCGTTTTCAAGCTGACGCTTTTGGGTTTCCGTAAAAACGTTATCAAGAGCCTCCTGCTGCTCTGCTGAGAGCTCTGGTGTGGGAACTTCCAAAGCCTTCATGCGATGGATCCACTGAGCTGTGGACGATGTCATGCTTCGCCTTTCAAAGGCGCGCAAAACCAGATCACTCAGCTCCGTTGTGGGTTTCAGGTTCTTAGCAACCAGGTCGTCCAGGAAACGGAACGCGTACTTGTGCGTTGCAGGTATGTTTGCTACACTGTTGACCCTCGTGTGGAAGGAAAAGAGCGTCGTGTAGAGAACTTCATAATCGGAGCTGGTGAGCTGAAGCGTCTTGGACTGCTTGTCAAACTCTTCAAGTAGCACTTCTCGAGGTTGTCCAAGTAAGCCGTAGAGGTTGTGGGAATTTGTCACGCGCTGAAGTTGTAGGAGCAGCGCCATGTTGCCGTCCGCAATCGTCGTGATGCGGGGAATCAGCGTGGCAAGGTTTGGGTCTGCGACATACTTGCCTCTCCTGACTTGCTGAAGGGCCTCGTACGCAGTTTCCCAGAGTTTCAAGGCAGCCGCCTTGTCTTCAGAACGAATCAGTGCATCGCATAACGCCTCCGTGAAGAGAGGGTCGGGACGAGCGCCATGCTGATAGAATTGATTAAAGATTGCTACCGCATCAGAAAGACGCCCTTTGGTGACGCATAGCTCTCCGTAGTTGGATAAAGAGACTGCTTTGCTCTTGCGCAAGCCTTGCTCGCTGCGAATGTTTTCGTACGCAACTGTAGCCAGTTCGATGTCTCCCTTGAGGGTGGCACCCTCGAATACGGCCAAGAAAGTCCAGTAGTCAGGGGATGGCATGCCGGTGTTGGACTGCAATCGGGTCAGGATCTCCTTCGCAGCCGTCGTCTCTCCGTTCCGTATGAGCAAAGACAGTAGGGTTTTGTAGGTCGCCAACGTCGGAACGACTTTCTCCTGAACCATGGTCTTTTCAAGGATATCCCGTGCAGCTTGAACCTGGCCGGCCTGCCCGAGAGCCTCCGCAAAGGATGTAAAGACGATTTCGGCTCGGACGAGGTTGGATTGCAGGTAGTTTTCGTACCACTGCTGGGCATTGTACAGGTCTCCCGCTCGTCCGTAAGCTGCGACAATGTGGCCATACGTCGGGGAAGTAGGCTCAAGATCAGACTCGCCGACCTTCTGGATCCACTTCTCGACGCTAGCTATGTCCCTGCGAGTGGCGAACATCCTGAAGAGGACGTTCACGCTCCTGGGTCCAAACTCTTTGCTGCTCAGAAGAACCTGCTCCACCAAGGCATCCGCATCCTTAAGGACTGTCTTTGCGCCCTCGACCTTGAGATCCGTCTCCAAGCGCTGTAAGATGTATCTTGTCTGCCTGTTCACTGGTTCTGGGCGAGAGCGCAGGATCTGCAGCTTGTCGACCGCCCGGAAGTACGTCGTAGCGTACATTCGATCGAGGTCCGAATACAACGTGACAAGGTCCCACGCCAGATCCGCATCGATGCGCACGTCCAGGCGTTTCATGACGGCATGCACTTTTTGGATGCTCGCGAGGGTGCGTTCGTCGCGGCCGGTATTGTTGATATACCTGTTGATGAAGGCACGGTAGTCTGCTGATCTCCATTCACCGAGTTTCCTCCTACGATCGAGAGCCATGAACGCCTGAAAGATGGAAATCTTCCTTGAAGGACCAGCAGCAGGTTGATCGAACAGCGCTGCGATGTCAGCTCGAGGGCCAGAGAGAGGCACGTCGCTGGACGACGGCTGTGGTTGCTGCTGCGAAGAGGGGGCATCCGACGTGGAGGCACTGGGGGTTGGAATGGTGGTGGTGGTGGTGGTGGAAGTGCTGGAGGGTTCGGCGGAGCTTGTTGCTGAGCGGCTTTGCGCGCATGAGGTGAACGCACTGGGGAGGGACTTTGGACAACGAGGTCGAGGGGACGCTTGTGGACGCAGAAAGAAAGAACTGGCCGATGTGGACTTGCTGTTCAGTGCCGAAGCACGCCTGAGACCGCGGCAACTACCGACGCGAAGCATTGTCCGTCTGACGCTGAGACCGCTAGGACTCTCTCTCTATGCGTAGATTTTGCGTTGCGGTATCGGGACAGAGATCACGACAAAAGGACGGAGAAGAGGGGGGAAAAGAAGCGCCTTTCAGCAGCTGTCGATTGCACCCCTCTGTCTTTTTATACTGACCTGCCCGCCACCGCGAAACATGACTCTATCATCGCACCCTCCGGTCTGGCTCTCTCTCTCTCTCTCTCTCTTGCGCAATTTGGCTATCGCTTCTGCCTGTATGGAATAGAGCCCCGCCAGTTGCCTTATCGTCTGTCGTGCAATTGACTCATGGCACCGTCAAAGGTACGAAGCTGGTCACCACCACACCATCCGAGACCGCGCATTCGGAAACAGCACTTAGCTTGTGTTGCAGTTCATCGGGCAAACACAGGCTCAAGATCTCGACGGGTTCTTGATGGACCCCGAAAAAGGGGGCTTCTCCTTGGATCAGGTGCAGCCTTCCCTCCCCTCCCTCCCCTCCCCTCCCGCGCGCCCGTCAGGCGCAACTTGATCTTCGGAACAACCCAAGGCAGAAATCGCTGATGCCATCAGCCCTTGCCTCGCTCGGTCGTTTCGGTCGATGCTTTGAAAAGCTCATGGAGCTCGCAGGACTCAGCGTGGCGGAGGCCATCGGGGAGGTCTATCCGCTGGATAGGTACCCGCGTGTCTTGGTTTGCGCAGGTCCAGGAAACAACGGCGGGGATGGCCTCGTGGCTGCTCGCCACCTGATCCACTTTGGATACCACGTTCGATGGTACTATCCGAAACCAACCGACAAGCCCATATACAAGGTCAGATGCCGCACACAGCTTTCGCATCCTCGTTGGCGCCAAGCAGCAACTCGAGCAGTTCTCTCCGCTCTAGCTCCTGCAGAGACAGCTCAAGAACCTGCGCGCTCCTCAACTCGATTCGTTGGATGGAGAGCTGGAAACTGCGGATCTGGTAGTGGATGCCATATTCGGTTGGTACACACACACCTAGTGCAAGCCGGCCGACTGAAGCTGTGCACGACCAACACCGAGCGCACTCTGTGTTTAGGATTCGGGTTCTCGGGCAACGTTCGGGCGCCCTTCGATGCTGTTCTTGAGGTACATTGAGGCGGCGATGTTCCCGTCGTTAGTGGCTTTGGGCCCGCCAAAACTCACAAGCTCGGCAGCAACTGCAAGCGTCCAGTGTCCCTGTAGTGTCGATCGATGTGCCGTCCGGATGGAATGTAGAGCAAGGTAGTCACGAGGCATGACGGGGGGCCCGATCATTACGCAAAAGGGTAACCCAAGCGTTCGGTCAGGTGATCCTGGCAACGGTTTGAGGCCATCACTCCTTGTATCGCTCAGCGCTCCCAAGCGTGGTGTATCAAACTTCACTGGTACGAGGAAAGGGTGACCTTCCTCTTTTAACCCCCTTTTTCAGGAGAAAGTACTCATCGGAGACATTTGGCAGGGCGGCACTTTCTTGGGGGAAGATTTGTTCCACCGGATTTGGCAAGGGATTTTGGTTTTCAATTGCCACAGTATCCTGGAGCTCGTCAGTGCGTCGACATCTCTGACTGGACTAGGCTGTGAGGCAGGCCTCGGGGAAAGGCCTCGCAGATGAGCAGTTAGGGAGATCCCAGTTAGTTAGGGCAGAGAATCACGAATGGATGCCCGATGATCGCAATTACTCACGAAACGCACGTCTATTAAATACATGAAATATAACTCTCTCACGCATGTTTGATCTCCTCCACCAAGTCTTCTAGTTCTTCCCGGACCACCAAGTCCTCTGCGTCGCCCCAGAACGAGGGGATGTTCATTCGTTTGAAAGATGGCCAGACAACCTCCTCCACAAAGACCGACCGTATCTTCGATGTGATCAAAGATGCCAGCTTCGGCAGATCCTTGACCTTGGTGCGATGACCGAGCAGAGACCGAACTTCGAACTCGAGCGCGAAATCGTTAAGGATAGAAAAGGAAAGATAGGTTTCGGGTGTGTCGGGATGGGTCACAAACTCGATGGCGATCTATCAGCACAGGATCGTGAGAAGAACGCAGGGGCGACAGCAAGGCCGATAAAAGATGCGGAACTCACCGTCCCAGAAAACTTGACCACCGATAGTGTCAATGCAACTGGAAGCGCGGCGATGCAAGCTTTGGGCCAGTTGACTAGGACTTGCGTTTCGACGCCGAGGGTCACCTGGTCGTCGAACTCGAACTGTATCTCTGTTCGAAGGTTGGCGTTGGGTTCGGAAAACCGAATCTTGACCCCCTTTACGAGCGGAAACTCTTCCCCCAAGGAAAAGTCCGTGATGTGGATGGGTCCCTGGGATTCGCCTTGGTTAGTCCCTATAAGGAGGGGTGAACCGAATCCGTGACTTACCAGGAAGCCTGGCTTCGTGTGCCCGTTCAGCACCTCGTCCAAGACATGCACGATGCGGTTGTTGAAACCGTTGTCATTGCGATACTTCGTGATGGTCTGTGCCACGAGAACGTTGAGCCAATCACACGTCTCTATGGGATGCGCATGCACGTCGTAGAGCGTCTTGGCAAGGATCTGCGATTCAATTGCGTGCGGCGAGATAGGGATCCGAACCTAGGGCGGGTAAGGCGGTCAGCCGTCATGCATGATCCTCCTTGGCAGCCGGGGTTACCTACTTTTGGTTCGTAAAGCTTTCGCATGTTCTTTTTACGCGCCAGCTCTATTCGTGTCTCGTGACCACTTCGGAAGAAGAAGACTTTGACCAAGAAGAAGATCAACACTCCAAGTGTCACCTGGCCTGGAGATGCATGAAGGCAAGATAAGATGCGGCTCTTTTGGTGCCTTGCCCAGTCCCAGTGCTTTCCAGTTTTTACCAGCGATGAAGCCTTTTATGAACTCCTTTGTGCCAAGATGCACAGCGGCTTCGATGGAGGCCACTGGAACCGCGACGGGTGCGAGGGTAGAGGCCTGCGCCGCCGAGGCCATTTCCCGTTCTTTCGCGCTATTGCTGGGGGCATTCACGTGCGAGATGCTATCGTATGGATGCGGCTGCGAAAGCTGCACCTGTTCCCTTTGTAGGTACTGTTGCCGCGGATGCCGCTGCTCCTGGCTGAGGGTCTCGACCACTGGGCCCGGGGCTTGCGGCTGCTGTGGTAGGTCTCCCGCTTGTGGTCGGGGTTGAATGTCCTCAGGCTGCCCCTGAACGACACACCAGTCCACGGGCGCCGCTTCGTCTTTCCACGGAAAACGGGTGCTCTCGGATATGGGGGGCAGGTGGATTGTCGAACGCTGTAGCTTCTAGTTGATGTCGAGGGTAAGACGAATACAAAATTCCGAGATCTCCAGACGGCGGGAAACTAAATCCACTCAACCCTCGCTGGAGTTCAAGGAATCGAGGGCTGGAAAGCTGTCCGATTGTTACATTTGCCGTTTACCGGATGACCAAAGTAAGTGTAGAGTAGCGCTAACTACCCCGGAGGTATTCTGCCTCTGCCTCTACCCCGTCCTCTGCCTCGGCCCCGTCCCCTGCTCCTCCCAGCGTTTCTCGATTGTAACGGGCGCTGGCGGCGTGGCGCATCACACTCGAGCAGTGGCCCCCAAGAAGTACATGTGCATACATTTGACGGGCCTCCGCTGCGTCGTTCCCTTGAGAACCTGAGCGGACTACATTGATCCTCGCTGTGATTCGTGTTCCTTCGTTTCAGCCTCTCCCAGACACTATGTTTTTTCCTCCTCCGCGCGCTCAGCTTCTTCTCATATCTTCACTGGTGGGGCACTACACTGAGGGAAGCCACGAGCTAAAGCAGACTCTCAACGCCCTGGTATCGGCAAGTGATGTCTGGTAACTTGGCGAATCGATACGCGGAAGGGGTTTTGCCCAGTGCGCCGGTAGCGGTGATTTGAGAGATGCGGACCCTAGTGCATCTTTCACAGCTTTGATTTTCAGTTCCCGCATGACATGTTTGGCTTTAAACCTTTGTCTACCCATTCCTGCGGCCCCCACGCCCAGTGATCCGTGTTTCGACAGGCCTTCCCTACGGTTTCGGCGCCCGGGAACAGGTGTTACAGGTCGAAGTTACGGCAGCCTCGGTGTACCGAATGGGAGACAAAAACAGGTTGCTATGTATCACAGGTCTTCCTATTCCGACGTCGAACGCTATCTTCGAGATCTTCGACGTACCGGTACGACGCAGTTCAGCGCCGGATCTGTCGAATTACGGACTAGAGGATGGTCAGCGGCTGCCCATGACCGCTGGTCCCTAGACTCTGTTCGTAGTCGATGACTGGGCAGGGGCAAAGACGCTGGAACGTTGAATGACGTGCATCGACAATGTACTGAAAGTGAGTACATCTACATTCAAATTGCCCGTGCGCATGTATTGACGCGCCGTGATCTCACTTTGCAATGTACGGCAAAGGAGGTCGGGCGCGGGTGTGAAGTGGTACGATCAATCAAATGATTTCGAAAAAGATTATACGGACGTCATATGAGGAGCTCGAGAAGGGATAAAAGATGAAGAAGAATGCCCGTGGGTGCGAGACGGCGCACTGCCGGTCCAGCGAGCAGCTCTCATGGGTCATGAAGGATGATGGAGCGCTCGGGAAAGCCTAATGGTGATGATGGCTGTCTTGAGTTCGTGTGCTGGCACGAGATTCTGGACGAGTATAGTGATGATGAGCGCTGCTCGAGTCCATCATCTGCAGTGACATGACACCATCGTTGCGTCGGCGACCACCGCGGAAGGCGTTCACGACGCCGATTGTTTGTGGGACGATACGAGCGCGTTGCCAGAGCTCGGCACTTCGGGCGGTGTCCTGTCGATGCATCTGACGAATGGGTCGGTGGTAAGACGACGGACGCGTCCGAGGCGATCCGCCAGGAGGTGCTTGGAAGGCGTTGACGACTCTGATCTGCATTTGGGTAGCGCGGATGGCCTGTGTCCACCGATCCACGCCGTTGTCGGTCTTGGAGCCCTTGTGGACGAGAACATCGTGGCTGCGTGCAGCAGCTTCCTCCGCCTGAACCGCACCCAGCTCATATTCTTCCTTGTTCGAAGCGCGAGGGTCAGCGTCCTCGTCCCGGACCTTGCGCCAGTCAGGGAAGAGACGGATAGCCAGGCCCAAGGGAATCGATCCAAAGCCGATGACGATGCAGACCACCCACTGAACGCCGGTAAGACCTCCCTCGGTCTTGAACACGGTGCTGCCGAACTGGACGATGAGAGCTTGGAAGATGATGGTGGCAATCATGATGACCAAAAAAATGCGATTCTTCAGGATGCCCTTGAAGATGTTGGTTTCTATCAAGAAGAACAAAGTCAGTCGAGTTGTAGATCCGACATTGACAATCTGGCCTGTACTCACCGTTGGTGATGCTGCGAGCATTGACTTCGTTGAAAACTTGACAGAGTACAAAAGTGTTGAAGACCAGTGTGCTCGTGAGGAAGGGTTGGCCCGTTTCCGAGTTCCAGCCAGGAGGAGTGGTTCCGTCCGGAAGCTCGCCAGTTGTGTCATCGACTTCGCCGGAATATGGATTGGGAAACCAGGTTTCGGCGAGAAAATACACCAGGAGACACATAATGATCTGGTAGATAGCCTGGCCGACGATCATACGGGCCATATGAAAATTGACGATGTTCTCGTTACGGCGGGAAGGTTTGCGCTTCAAGAGATCGGGAGTCGGGTCATCCGTTGCAAGAGCAAGGGCGGCCAAAGTGTCCATGATCAGGTTAACCCACAAGAGCTGTACCGCAGTCAACGCGGACGAAGGGACATGCTCGCCGCTGGCGATGGTGGTGTGAACCGAAGTGACCACGGTGACAACGACAGCGGAGACGTTGACCGTAAGCTGGAACTGGAGGAACTTGCGAACGGCGTCGTAGACGGCACGACCCCAGAGCACAGCCTTGACGATAGAAGCGAAGTTGTCGTCGAGGATGACGATATCCGAGGCTTCCTTCGCGACTTCCGTTCCAGTGATCCCCATGCTGAATCCAACATCAGATCCCTTGAGCGCCGGGGCATCGTTTGTTCCGTCTCCCGTAACGGCAACAGTCTCTCCTAATCGCTTAAGGGCGCGGACGAGGATCTGCTTGTCGAGGGGACTGGACCGTGCAAGTACTTGCAGGTGAGGCAGCATCGCATCCATCTCAGACTCGGACAATTTGCGAAACTGTGGCCCTTCCATGACCACACCACCTTCAGTGTAGATGTTACATTCGGTAGCGATGGCACGGGCGGTCACCAGATTGTCGCCCGTCACCATTCGGACCCGAATTCCGGCATCCTGACATTGACGGACGGCAGCGGGAACTTCTGCACGGACGGGGTCTTGGATACCAAAAATGGCGTAAAGGGTAAGCCCGTGCTCGTCGTCTTGTCGAACGCCCTCTTCGGCTTTGTCGGGATTCGCAACGCCGCTGTGGGAAATGGCCTTGAAAGCGGCGCCAATCGTTCGGAGGGCTTGCTTGGCATACGATTCGATGAGCTGCTCAAAGCCCTTCCGAGTAGCATCATCCAAGGGCTTGACGACCCCAGACTCCGTGACGTACTTGTCGCAACTGCGAAGAATGATCTCGCTCGCTCCCTTCACGTGCACCCAAAAACGCTTGCCCTCTGTAACTTGGGGCCCTTGGATTTGCAGTTGCGTTTCCAGTTCCTGGTTGTGCGGGACTTCGACCACCGTGCTCATGCGCTTACGCTCAGAGCTGAAAGGCTGAACGTCGATGACCGTAGTGTTCTCTCGATGGGGTGCGTATGGATAACCGAGACCGGTCGTGAGATTCAGGATAGCGATCTCCGTCTTGGACCCGTTGAAGACGACGTCACCTTCCTTGTTTTTGTTCTCGCTGGCGGTTGAGTTGATATTGACACCCAGACACATCAGCTCAAGCAGTGCGACGCGCCCGGACTCCCCGAAGCGTGCTTTGAGCTTGTCTGGGACATCATCGCGCTCAAACGCGATCCCAGCGATACTGCCAGCGGTGACGGTCATCTTGTTGACGGTGAGAGTTCCCGTTTTATCGGAGCAGATCGTGGTCGCGTTGCCCATGGTCTCGCACGCAGAAAGGTTTCGAACCAGGTTGTTGTCGGTCAGCATCTTTCCCGTTGCATGAGCGAGAGCAAGAGTAACCGCAAGAGGCAAGCCTTCCGGAATAGCCACCACGACCACGGTGATCGCCGTAATGAAGACGTTGATGACGGCTTTGATAATCTTGCTGGAAGACTGCTGGCCTTTGGTGGTCGAAAAGTACGCGATCATAAGGACAATGATCATGAAGGCGGCCGCAGCAATCCCAAACTTGGCAATCTGATCGGCGAGTTTGTTCAGCTTTGCCTGCAGTGGGGTCTGCTCGGGTTCCACCTCGAGAGCCAGCATGGTACGTCCGTTGAGTGAGTTCATTCCTACGCCAATGACAAGCATCTTTCCCGTGCCGCTAACGATCTTGGTCCCAGACAACAGGAAGGGATCCTTCTTCAGATCCTTGCGCAAGTTGACGGGTTCTCCGGTCAGGGAGCTTTCGTCGGTCTCGACACTAAACCCTTGCAGGAGAACTCCGTCCGCGGGCAGAACGTCCCCGGTGTCCAGGAGCACGATGTCTCCAACCAGCAGGGCTTTGGTAGGGATCTGGATCTTCTCTCCATTGCGAAGAACCTTGATGCCGGAGAGAGATTTGCTGAACTCGTTCAGCTTCCTGAACTGAGCCTGCTTCCTGAAATCGTTGAGAGACGCAACGAGAACGACGATGAGGACTGCACAGAAGAGGAAAGATGACGATCAGCTAGAAATCAAGGTAGAATCCACATCGCTGTGCCACCGACATACCAGCAAGAACAATGGCGAAACCGTCGATGATGCCCAAATTGTCAGCACGACTGACTTTTTCGTACACTCCGAAGGCGATCTCAACCCCGGCGGCTATGCACAGAGCAATCAAAGTCTTGTCTTTCAGCGCGTCGATCATGAAAGCAATCAGCGTCTTGGAGACGGGCTCGGGAAGGGTGTTTGCTCCGAAAGCGCTCCTCCTGTCTTTGGCGTCCGTTGGGTCCACAGCATCGGGCGTGCCATGAGCCGTGTCGGACGCCTTGGCGCTGCCCTTCGAGTCCGCACGCTTCCGCTGCCGTAAACCGCCACCCTCGGCCGTCTCGTGATTGGCCGAAAACTTTGCGCCAGAGTCCGAGGTAACAAGTCCCTTTTCTTTGTCTACTCTGAGCTTTTCCAGCATTCCATCGATGCCACCGAGCTCGGCGTAGGCTTCGGCATTCTTGGGATCGAGGAGATCGTAAAGCTGTTCGGGGGTTACTGGAAAAGCCGTCGAGGTCGCTGGCTCAATGCTCACTGCGGTATGCTCGGGCATTATGTGAGGCGTCGTCCAGTCGATCGTTTGCTAATGCAATGTGAGTGACGTCTGGATTGGCTTCGCGTAGGTAAGATTGCGTCGAGTGTTTGCACGGGAGGGTCGCGGGCGGTCGGAAGAGGCGGCGGAATAGGTTTAGGGAGCTAAGGTGGACGCGGTCGGGTCGGGCCCTGAATGAAGTTCTGAGTTGAAACTCACGTGGATCGGTGCTAGCGTTCGTTGCACGGGAAAAGGAGATGAAGTATAGGATTGTAGGTGGAAGCGTGGTGGGCCTGTCCCAGTTCCTTCGCTACATGTAGCAATGTGCGTACAGAGTACTATGCCAACAGGTTGCGCGATAGGGGCGGCGGGGGACGGGGG